>JAOXJJ010000002.1:9473764-9490061 GCA_025769935.1 Phoenix roebelenii | reverse complement strand
TTAGTATAATATAAGATATACTCAAATGCTTTAAGCTCATCAAAATCAAATGAGGGCTTAATCAATTACTCCACATGATGGATCAGGTTCTAACAAACTGTAGAAAATACTTGTGAACTTGAGTAGTGTGTCTCAAACTCAGACGGTGCCCTGTAGTGGTGGAGGTATTAGTACTCTGAGAAAGTCATGCTATTTTATGCACACTACACTTTTATATTTTCTTGCTTTAATAGTTGTCTTGCTTGAAGATATATATTAATTAATTACGTATGTATTAGCTTAGGAATTATTTCATATTTTTATTAGGATATCATGTCATGTCATATCATTCATGATGTTTGTAGGTAATGTCTCTGCAAATCCTCACGAGATAACACTCGTCCACTAGGGTAACCTAGGAGTTTAACGACTTATTGCACGTGCTAAGTATAATCGTGATTCCTTACGAAAGTGGGTATGTATCTCAGTTTTGTATTTTTAAGCATCAATAAAAAGTCGTAGGTTAAACCACAGCTTTTGTACTCTCATTTTATCGTTTGCCCATTAATTGCTAGAGACTAACAATGAGCTAGTTGGAGGGTGTGACGAGAACACAAAAGTGCAATCTACATAACACTTAAATTAGTATTATTGCTAACAAGATAATGATAATATCGCTAAATTAATATTATATTTTTATTGGGTACAGGTGATTGTAAATCAAAGCTAAAATGCATATTAGGTCTAGAAAAATGCATCACCGCAGGCCAATAGCAGAGTGCCTGGATCAGGCCATGGCACAGAAGGATACAGCAAGCTTAGCTCAACCAAATCAGAAAGGACCCAACTGCATGGGTCAACCCCAGTTGCACACTAGAAGGAGGCTAAGTTCAGCCGTTCGCATTCACTGCAACCAATTCCCAGCATCTTGTGCATCCATTTGAAGGAGCTTGCGATCCAGCCATCCACAAAGCATCCTTCATGCCCTAGATCCACTCTTTCGAGTCCACGCTCCTTCCTTCTGCATTAGCCTTCTCCCACGTGCGATTCCCCACATCCACGTTCATCAGCCTTCCAGCTTTTGCGTATCTCATCCGGAGCAATCACACGTCATTCCAGCAATCTTCGCGATCCAGCCATCAGCCGTCTATGCTTTCCCATATCTCGTAGCTGGCTAGGATGCTCCTCACGAATGCACGCCTCTTCCGCATCTCATCCCAGCAAAGTTCCAGCTTCCGAGTCCATGATTCCAGCATCCACGATCAGCTCTCATCTGCCTTCGTAGCTTCATCCATTCGCGTGTCCCAGCATCACAGGGCGACCTGCACCCGTGCATCGCTTCCCAGTTTCATCTCAGCCTTCCGCCATTCCTAGAGTCTACGCGCATCCGCACGTTTTCCAGATCTGCATCTCATCCCGAGCGTCCATCCCATGCATTCCCAGCTGTCCATGTGCGATCCTCAGCTTCCCGATTGATTCCCTTTCGGATCAGCTTCCCTCCGCTTTCCAGCATTTTCTAGATCAGCCATCCAAGCGTCTTCATACTTCGGCATCAGCATCCATCCGTCGATCTCCATCGAGAGGGATCAGGGAACATCGCTGGCTCGAGAGCTCTCGTGAACTATATGAGGAGGGCTCTCAGCTAAAAGAGGGGGCTCTCATTCTAAAAAAAAAAATAGAGGATACTCTGTTTCGGAAGAGAAAAGAAGAAAAAAAAAGAGGAGAGGTTGATGTTTGTAATGGGAGGCTAATTCTCTTGGTCAAGGATGATGGACGAACCCTTGATAGTTTACTTTCTTCAAGTAAATTCTGAATGATTATTCTCTTTGATTTACATATATTAATATGTTCCTGATTCTTGCATACTTATTTATTAAATAGATCTTATATGGTTTATATTTATTGATGCATGGATTATTTCAATGTTTGATTTGTCGTAGACGTAACCAACACGATAAATACTTGGATGTTGAATTCATGTTTTCAAATTATATACTCCATGATTAGAACTGTTCTATGTGATTAATCCTTAATCAAGAATCGCCGAGTTTATTTATTGAAAGGAATAGTTTCAAGGGAGATTCCGGAAACCTAGCCTTCTTCATATTCTCAAACTTTGTTTAATTACTTATTATTCTCTACTTTCAATTCCTAAATACCATCTGAAATTACGCTAATAATACATAAATCGCTTCCTAAGAAATCGACCTTGGACTTCCGAGTTATACTACTTGTACGATTCTTCTACACTTGGGAGAGCAGTTTTACAAATGCATCAATAGAGCTCAAAGCGAGGAGTGGATAGAGGGGAAGCTTCAATGCCTTCTCCAACATCTCCTCCACTTGTGAGTCTATCTCCTCCTCCACTCATGCCTGCTTTAGCGCCTTCTATGATGACAACAAGGTCTCTAATGATGATGAGATTGTGGCACTGATGAATCCATCAACAAGGTCGAGTGAGCCTCCGCAGCCTCCATCATAGACCTTCGTGCCATCACTGAGGCTATAATCATCGATTAGGGCCTCAACCACCTTAGATCCACAATACCCTCCACAAATCCATTGTCGATGAGAGCCTCTATCGCCTCGAAAAGCCCTCTCTATCCCAAATCCAGAAGCTCAATTGGGAGGTTGTTGATTTCAAGATCTGCTCCTGGCTTGATGTTGCCCCCATCGCCCTTAAAACTCTTTTCTCTTGAGAGCAAATCCTCTATGACCATATCTTTGCTTGCTCTGATTCCATCCATGAGTCCTGCTTCACCAACATCAACCATGAAGCCGCCACCCTCTTCCTTAGATTCCTTGAATCCACGACCAAAATGAAGTGGTCGTTGGTGAAGCTCTTTTGGATCCTCAATCTCTATGATGCCATCTTCAATCACTAGCTAGAGATACACATCGTCTTCTCCACCTCCATAAAGAGAAACCTCTTGACCTCTACCTCCATGAAGAACACCCCTGTAGCCCAGCTATGCAGCCCAAGAGGAGTTACAATTGGGTTTTCCAAAAACTTAAAAGCAATGCAGTGGAATAAAAGCTTGATAGAATAATATTAATTTAAGCAATCAACTATTAAAAAAATATGCAAGAAATTAGTGTAAACAGATCAAACAATACAAACAAATAGAATTTATAGTGGTTTGGTGCCAACCCTGCACCTAGTCTATTCTCCAAGATTTTTTTCTTGAAAATTTTACTATAATCTTTCGAAATTATAGTGCAATTGCTTTATACGGGCTCACAATCAACCCAGTTAATTTTTACAAGTAATCTACCAAAATTTATACCGATTGTTTTACTCGGACTCACAATTAATATAGTTAATTTTTTTAGACAATCAACGAAAATCTATACCGAACCTATCCCAGTCTTAACACAATCTAATTAAAGATTTGGATGGACCTTTTCTCCAAATTTTAGTTTCTAAAGCTTGTTACAATATAGTATAAAAAGAATTAAGTACAAACACAATAAAGTACAACTCCTAAACAATATATATAAAGTAATAAATGGAGCTTGAATCTATTGGTTGGCTTTGATTAATCTTGAATGCGTTTCACCTACTCTTAGTTGTAGAAAAATGTGGTTGTTCAGCTCACTATAAATGGTCTTGAATAATTTTCTCTCCGAAGCTCTTTTCTTTTGCTTTCTTTTTCTTGCTCTAGTAGATTTTTCTTTATACCGCTTGAGCTCTCCTTATCCTTTAGTGTTTCTATGCATGTATACCATTTGAAAAAGGTTGGAACACACTCCTAGCCGTTAGACACGTTAAAAGAGCCATTATGAGATGAAAACAACTACTCTAACTCACAAAAAAAACCAGTTGTTACTACTGTTAGGTGTAGAGGAGTCGACTCGACATCTTCAAGAGTTGACTCTGATCTGCAGGAGTTGACTCATGATTTTCAAGGGTTAACTCGTGATCTGCAGGAGTTGACTCATGATCTTCAAAGGTCGACTCAAGCTTGCTTCTACTTTTGTTGCACTTCTTCTTCCTTTTGTGAATGATGTGGAGTCGTTTCTCTCAGTTCAAGGATCGACTCATCATTTTCAAGGGTTTAATCTTTAATGGATTAAGTTTTATTGCTCACTTGCCTAGAAGACAACACAAGAGGAGGAGGGGGGGTGAATTGGATTCTAATTAAACTTAGATTCTTTAGATTTATCTATTAAGGATTATGAAAGCTTTCTTGATTTTAAACAAATGTAACTAAGTAATCTATAAGAAAGCAGCAAATAAGTAAAGCAAGATAAACCACAATACAAATAAAAGATTTTTATAGTGGTTCAGAGCCAACCTTGCTCCTACGTCCATTCTCCAAGATTTTCTTGGGAGTTCACTATAATCTTAAGATTACAATCCGGTTGTTTTACAAGCTCACAACCCAACTTGTTGTTTTCATAGGATCACAACGAACCTGGTCGGTTTTTTCTGCCTCACCGACTAAAATCACTCCGTTTGTTTGCCCGGGCTCATAAATAACCCAATTGGTTTTACGGGCTCACCAACAAACCTTAACCCCTTGATTCAATCTCCTAATTGAATCACGTAACAAATATCAGAGAAATAGAGTTTAAAGATTACAAGCTTCTAAATAAGCAGATATAGCAATGGAAACAAAATATAAAAGAAAAAGCTCTCAAACAGAATTTGCTGATGCAAGGCTTGGCTTCTCCTTTACTAGATCGTCTCTTGAATACGCTGGTAGTTGAGGATCACTTCAATGAGCTTTTAATGGGAGGAGTGCTCTGAAATCACTTGGAATGTAATAACTCCTCTTTTCCGCTTTGAAAGGCTCTAACTCTTCTTTCGTAGTTGATACACTTCAATGCTCTCTATGGAATGTGTATTCTCTTATTCTTTATGCTTAGAACCACCTCTTATAACTTAACTCCTCGAAAACTAGCAGTTAGAAGAAGAAAAGAGCCATTCTGACAAAACTGCGCGTTCTGACAAAGTATTTGTTGGGATCAGAGTTGACTTGCCCATCTTGGAGTCGACTCAGCTGAAGCAGAAGATGCCTCAAGAAAGTTTGGAGTCGACTCGAGTTTGGGCTCTTACAAATAGGCTCTCTGTCGATCCTGTAAAAGTCGGCTCGAAGGAATCGGGAGTCGACTCACCCACGGCTTCTTTAGAAGTGAAATACCAGCTCTTTTCTAGGAGACGGCTCGAGTAATTTTGGAGTCGGCTCGCATTCTGGTTTGTGAAAAAATGCTCTCAACCATTTTCTGTAAGAGTCGACTCGTGAACAATTCGAGTCGACTCGACCATTGTGCCGAAGAAATTACCTTGAGGCTTCAATTTGTGGGAGATGGCTCGAAACTTCTGGAAGTCGACTTCCGCACTGTAGCTTGAAAACTCGTTTTCTATCTTTCTTTGTAAGAGTCGACTCGTGAACAATTGGAGTCGACTCGCGCTCTATGACTTGAAAATCAGCTCTCTCTCTTTTTTGTAAGAGTCGACTCGCCTCATCTAGGAGTTTGCTCGAGAAAGTGCCAGACAGTAACCATGTGCCAGAGTCGACTCAAGAATTCTGTGAGTCGACTCGAGTACAAGGCAAAGACTTAAATGGTTCCAAACATGAGTAAAACTCAACTTAAAATTTTTGAACCATTTTCTAAAGTATTCTTTCAAGTTTAAAAGTATTTTACCTGAAACACTCACTTGAATTCATTAGTACAATATAAAATATACTCAAGTATTTTGGGCTCATCAAAATCAAATAGGGGATTAACAATCACTCATCACTATCTTTCCACTATGGCTGTTAGGGAGTTGATTCATTATTTTCTGGGGTCAATTCTTGTTTGAGTGGAGTCAACTCATGTTTCTCATGCATCGACTCGCTAATGGGATAAATTTTTTAGCTCTCTATCTTTTTTCTGTGGTTATTCAGGAGTCGACTCACTTGTCTCTAAGGTCGACTCTTGCTAGACTAGAATCGGCTCATGTACTTCATAGGTCAACTCGCTAATGTGATTAATTTCACAGCTTTTATTTTTTCTTCTGAGACTATTCTAGAGTCAACTCGCAATTTGTTGGACTCGGTTCGTGAAAACGTATTAGTTAGTGATAGTGTGCCAGAGTTGACTTATTGCAAACTTAAGGTCGACTCTTGAAGTGGCTCAAAATAAAATTTTCTATATCTTCATGTAAGCCTCCAATGATTGTTTTATGGCCTTTTTGGAGTTCTATTTTTTCATATAGAGATTCAGATATGTGATCTTCGTTGAAGAGTTACTGAAGGCTTTTTAAAATCAATCAAACTCAAAGCAGTAGCTTAATCATGTTTTTACTCAATTATTTTGTATCATTAAAATCAATCCTTTAGAGTCAACATTCTCCTACATTTTGATGATGACGAAATCTTTGAGTTCCAAAAGAGAGTTATATAAATAAGTGATAACATCTTTTGAAATCAATACCTAAGAGGGGGATAAATTAAGTGTCTATAAAAATAATGGCAAATTAAAACAAATACTAAATAATCACAATAATAGTAAATCTCAGCAATCAAGCTAATTAAACAATATATATAAATACAAATAAGAAAGATAGGGATAGAAAGATGAAGCCAATATTATGAGGTGGTTCGGCCCAACTCTTGCCTACGTCCATCTTCTCCGAAGGATAGCCTCGCCTTGAGGTTCCACTAGTTGTAAAACTTCTTACAACATCCAAATTGGAAACCACCAACTTGCAACAACACCATAAATTGTGTATTTGTATTGCTTAATTTCCTTGCATTTTTTTTGCATATTTACTAACTAGTTTGTTGTTAAAATTATTATTCTCTCATCAAGCATTTATTTCTCTATATTATTACTTTAAATTTTTGAAAAGCCTAATTCGCCCCCCTCCTTTGGCTACATAGTTGGCCAACATCATCTTTCAAATGTAGACATTCCTCAGTGTCATGCATGTGGTCTTTGTGGAATTGATAGTACTTATTCTAGTCCCTCCTACATGTTAGAGCTTTCATCTTTTGAGGCCATTGCAGATAATCATGGTTCTCAATCTTCATCCAGATCTGTGCCCTCGAAGCATTAAAAGGAGTATATCTCTCAAATCTCCTAGGTGGGCTCCTTTGCCGCCTGGAACTCACTTCATCCTGCTTTAGCTTTCTTCTTGGTTCCTCTTTTCAACTCCTTTTCTTGTTCTTGGCCGTGCTTTCGACTGACACTCTCTGAGCTACCATTGCTTTCTCAGCATTGACGTACTTCTTGGCTCAAGAGAGAAGCTTGGCTAAGTCTTATGGAAACCTCTTCTCCAATGGGAGGAGGAACCGAGAAGGCCTCAAACTGCCCTTCAGTGCGGTCATAGTGGCTGAGTGATTCAGATCATAAATCTCCAATGTAGACACATTGAAGCTGCTAAAATGATTTTGACGGACTTATCTTTCCTCTACCTCACAAGAAATAGATTCTCTGAGCACTTTTTGTACCTCAAACTATTGATGAAATGGGCCTCAAACTGCTGACTAAGTTTATCGAAGGAATGAAGTGGGTCCAACCAGAGGCTGGAGTACCATAGCCAAGCTGCCTTCCATAGAGTTGCTGGAATGGCTTGGCATAGTGCTACGTCAGTCATGTCTTGGAGCATCATGAGAGCTTTGAAGCTCTCCAAATACTCTAATAGGTCCAAGGTGTCGTTGTAGGTTTTTAGCTGGGGTATCTTGAACCTTTTTGGAAGAGCCTCCTCCATAATCTTCAGAGAAAAGGGAGGCTTGATCGCGAGCTCCAAATCCTCCCTGACCTCGGGGTCCTTGCCCCTCAAATCTTTGATTTGGTTGTTTATTTTCTCGACCTTATGATTGAGGTCGACCTCCCTCCTAGAAGCTTGTTCTGGTTGGCAAGTAAAGGAATGACCTAAAGTGGAGTCCTGCTTGTAATGAGAGATTGGGGAATGATGTCTTTGATCTCGTCTAGAGCTTCGGAGGTGAGAATGGTGGCTATATTGTGCTGGTTACTCATGGTGGTTTGGCTTATTGGCCTATAGATTGGTGGTTTGTTGCTACAAGTTATGGATCGCTGTTGTGAGAGCTTGAACTTGTTGGATGAGTAGGTTAAATTGCTCAATAGTAACAACTCCTGTGCTGACTTAGATCGCTTAGGGGATTGTGGCTGGAGCCATCTGACTCCAGAGAAGCTTCCCACTATGAGGGAATAGCAATGTCAGGATGTGTTCTCTTCGATTTTATTATTTTAAATTTTCAAAATTCTCCAAAGCCCTCTTTCTAGTGCTAATTCGTTGCAGCCAAAATTCGATCTAGCTCGATCGAGTACTTTTAGATTGGTTCCTAGTTGGCTCAGTTTGTATATGGAGTCATTTGACGGAGGGTGCTCGGAGCATTAGGTTGGACCTGCGAAAAAAAAGAGAGCACGAGAAATGAAGTTTGAAAGGCTTTACTCGACGGGGGCCCCTCCAATGCCTATGTTAGGCCGAGCTATGGGCAACAATGGAGATCCGAGCATTTTCATGTGGAAGAAGCTGTTAGTATCAGACATAAGCATACCTGAAGGCCTTTTGTGTTTCGTTTGTATAGAGTGGAGATTGAAGTCAGTTTTGGAAAAGGGCAGACATACTCCTTATAACTGCTCGACATGCAATAACCGCCCGCATGGTGCGTAGTAACTGCCTGCATCATGTGCAGGAACTGCCGGCGAGATGGTAATTGTCCGCATGGTATGCACACAGATAAAGCTTAGGCATAGAAAATATTAAATTTTATATAGATATGATCCGAAGTCTGACTAAAAATTAATATAGTTTGGGCACGAGACTCGGCCCATGATCAGCTCTAAACACAGCGGGCAATAACCATGCATTACGTACTTTTATGGGACCGAGCTACAAACTGCCTCCTGTTAGTAGGCTTTAATTGCCTTTATTGTGCAGTTAGCAGGGTCGTGTGGCGTTTTCTTGTTGGTTGGCTGATTTGGTCGGCATCGGTTGATCTGCATCGTATTATTAACCATAACAAAGAGAAGAAAATCACTCTTGAATTCCAATCAACCAGTATGTAGAATGCCTTCTCAGATAAGCTTTGCACACCTAGGGTATTCCCTTGAATTGCAGAATTTTTTGAAAAATGGAAGATATTGTAAATTTGAGACCTTGGATTATTTATCCACTGAAAAGTAATCAGAGAGTCCCTTTCGAACTAAATTTGTGTGGCTTTCATATTTCAAAACAGCAGTGCACCAACCAACCATGTTTGTTCTTGTCCTATATGCGGCTCCCTTGGCTGTCCAATGTCGTTTCCCCAGGTACGGATGAGCAAGGGCCCTAAAGTGCCAGCGCTCTCCTTTGGCACTGCAAATATAATGAATAAACGTCATTCTTATGTTTCCATCATGTGCTGTCATGCCTCATGCGGCCAAGGAACAAGGATGGGCTTCATGTGATAATCATGAGGCCATTATGAGGTCGGTGATCGAATCCAACGGTTGCCAGCTGCGAATAACATATAGGCCCTCCACACGAGAAGCTGGTGGGGCCCGGCTTCATGATGCTGCCTATTTTGGCTCCTCCGTCCTGAGGCAGGGCAAGAGACAGCCGTGCGGGAGCCATACATGGACGAGAAGATAGCATGACTGGGTTGTGGCCCAAGAAGTCATTAAAATGGCCTATAAAGATGGTTTCGAAAGGTGACGCTGTCGATCTTTTGAAAGTGCCACCAACAGCCATGATGGATTTTTCTTATGGTGTTCGGGTTGTTATCTTCCGCGTGACAAAATGATTCATCTCTTTCCAAATGCCAACTATTGCACAATAGCCGCTTCAAAAACTGTGCAGATAGATGATAAAAGAAGTTGGAGGTTTTAAAATTCGTGCAACATGCAGTCCCCGAATCCTTTCTTATAAAGGAAGTGATTAAGACCCTTCAAGCATGACATCAACCAAGGCAAACAAAATACAACACAATAGTGAGTGTCGGGAAAGCTGGCAGCTCATGCCATCACTCGAGTTGGCAACATCTGTGGTTGATTAATTTGCATGTGTTCTGTTCACACAAGAGCAACTCCGTAGGCTTCATTAGGATAGGACGCAATTTTCTGAGCTGGTGTGGGTGACATCTATGATAGATATGCCGTGGATTAGAGCATCTACCCCTTTTCACTTTGGTCTTGATACATCTCTTGCATCTGAAGCGGTTCCTTTGAAGACTCGATCGCGTGACCTGTTTTTTGGAACAAGACATGTCAATTCATGAAGTTGTATTCTACAAGGAATGAATTGATGAGAATCAGTTCTAGTTTGGGCTGAAAATATAGTATTCACCCTAAAGGCTGAATTTTGATGATGTAAAATATTGGAGTAAAAAGTTTACTAATCAATTGCCTTAAGTATACTTGAATATTTACAGAAAGTCAAAATGAAAGTATTCAATAACTCTTAAATAAAAATTAATTATCCAAACCTCTACACAAAAAAACTCTACTCCAAAAAAAAGACTTGAAGCAACCCTTGAATGCTTACATGCACATACCGAAAATTCTAACTTGGGCTATCTCAAGATTCGGCCCTTATATTACAATGAGTCGACTCTAGCATATTGATACAGACTGATATGCCTTTACGAGTCGACTCCCGCAAATCACGAATTGACCCCAGAATAGTCTCAGAAGACACGAAGAAAGCTATAAAATTCATCATAGTAATAAGTCAACCCATAAAGAATATGAGCTGACTCTAATAAAATAAGAGTCAACCCTAGAAGCAAACGAGTCGATTGCTAAATGACCACAAAAAAAAGATAGAGAGCTGTAAATTTCATCATATTGGCAAATGGACCCATGAAAAACACAAGCTGACTCCAATCAGACAAGACTTGACCCAAGAAGAAAAGGAGTCGACCCTAAATGGTTACAGAAAAAAGACAGAGTATTCAAATTCAGTTTGTTGGAGGGTCGACCCATGAAGATAATGAGTTTCTTTATATTTTTTTTAGGAGCGATATTTTATTGTGTTCCATATTACTCTCTATACTCTATTGTGATAAATTTCAGAGACTAAAACTTGCAAAAAGGTCTATCCAAATCTTGGATTAAATTGTATTGAGCTTCGGGATAGGCTTGGTAGTGGTTTTAAAAAGATTAAATTGTATTCAACTGGGTTGATTGTGAACCGAGCTAAAACAATTGGACTATAATCTTGAAAAGATTATAGTGAAAAATTCCAAGAAGAATGTCTTAGAGAGTGGATCTAGGAGCAGGGTTAGCATTGAACCATTATAAATTTTGTTGTATTTGTGGTGCACGTATTAACTGCATTGATATCATTTATATTTACTTTTCTTAATTACTTGTTGCAACTCAAATACAATCATCGAGTTTTATTCTGCTGTTAAAATTTTTGAAAAGTCCAATTCACTCCTCTCTTGGGTTGCATAGCTGGACAACACATGGTATCAGAGCATTGGTACTCAAGCATCTCATTGACATAACAATCAAAGAGTTAAAGATTTATGGCAGAGAAACTCTCTTGCCGAGGGACAATCCACAAACAAACCTGCATTTTTTAATGGCATAAATTATACTTATTGGAAAGCACACATGCAAATTTTTGTTTAGGCACTAGGCTATGATATGTGGAGTATCATATTTAATGGTCCTCACACACCCATAAAAAAAATTGATGGTGTGTCTCTTCCCAAATCCGAAGGCGAATAGGATGAGTTTGATAAAAAAATGGCACAACTAAATTCTAAGGCCTTGAATGTTCTTTGTAGACCCTAAAGGGTTGATTTGATAAGGCAAAATAGTCGAGTCAAAAGTTGACCAATTATTCTATTGCTTTGAGTTTAATTGATTAATTTTAGAAACCAAAAAAGAAAGCCTTTAGCTACCCTCAAAAGAAGATTGTCCATGGGAAGCTCCTCATCAAGAAGTTAGACTCCAAAAGGCAATGAAAACATTCTTTGGAAGCTCACATACAAGCACAGAAAATGTCATCCTCTACTACATCAAGAGTAGACTCCAAGTTTTCAATGAGTCGGCCATGGTACACTCTCGCTGACTGATATGCTTTCACAAGCCGACTCCAACAGATCACAAGTCAATCTTAAAAGAGTCTAAAAGGACAGACAGAAAGCCAAAAATATTATCACATTAATGAGTCGACCCATGGAGTATACGAGCTGACTCCAGTCTAGAAAGAGTCGGCCCTAGAAAAAAGCAAGTTGACTCCTAAATAGCCACAGGAGAAAGATAGAGAGTTGGAAGATTCATCGCTTTGGCTAGTCGACCCACGAAAATCATGAGGTGGCTCTAGATAAACAAGAGTCGACCCTAGAAAACAATTAGTTGACCCCTGAACGGCCATAGTAAGAAGATAGAAAGCCATAAAACTTAGTCTGTTGAAGAGTTGACCTCTAAAAGCAATGAGGCGACCTCAGTCATCTGACAAGTCGACCTCTAAATTAAGAGAGCTGACTCCATAACGGCCACAATAGA
This sequence comes from Phoenix roebelenii, assembly GCA_025769935.1. Classification (NCBI taxonomy): domain Eukaryota; kingdom Viridiplantae; phylum Streptophyta; class Magnoliopsida; order Arecales; family Arecaceae; genus Phoenix; species Phoenix roebelenii. The sequence continues at coordinate 9,477,623 of JAOXJJ010000002.1, read as the reverse complement.
AGATAGAGTGCAGCAAACGCTACAATAAGTTCAAGATAACTCCTGAAGGTCATGAGTCGACTTCTGGAAATGGATCTTTTGATCTCACAACACTTTTATAACCTATGTAACAACTAGAAAAGTATTCCAACCATCTTGAAATAGTATAAATGCATGGAACACCAAAGAAAAACAAGAGCTTGAGCATTACAAAGACATTATAAATGATTGTCTTACTTGCATTTAATCTCTTGCATATTTACTAATTGGCCATTTGCTGAAATTTATATTCTTCTATCAAGCATTTAATTCTACTGTATTTAGTAAAAGTTTTTGAAAAACCTAAATCACCCCGCTTTTGGAATGCATAGTTGGGCAACAAGTGGTATTAGAGATTGCTACTCATGCCTCTTATAGACCTAACTGTCAATGAGTTAAAGTTCTATGGCAGTCTCTGTTGGTACCTCTCTTGCCGAGGTTCAGTCAATGAATAGACCTTCTATGTTTGATGGCACCAATAACACTTTTTGAAAAGTATGTATGTGCATGTTTATTCAAGCACTAGACTATGACATGTGAAGTGTCATAGCTAATGGACCTTGCACACCCACAAAGATTATTGAGGGTGTGTCTCTTTCTAGAGAAACTTTGATAGGGTTGGTTTGTGATTGGTTTCCAGAGAAAATCAACTAAGTGGATTATGAGCCCGAAAAAAACAATTAGGCTGTAATTTTTGAAAAGATTATAATAAAATTTTCAAGAAAAATATTGTTGATCCAATGGATTGACTTTGATGTGTACAAAATGTTTGAGTATAATACTAATGATTTTGTATTCTTGGAGTAGTTAATTTGTTTTATAAAAAGCTTAGTGACTTTGAAAGGTTACAGAAGCATAGAGAATCCTAGAGCACAAATCTTAAAGTTGAAGAGGTATTTAAAGTATTTTGGGAGCTTTTATAGTAGAGTCGACCACAAGTGAAGAAGAGTCGAACCCAGAATTGTAGGAGTCAACTCAAAAAAGACAACCATTTTCAGACACTTAGGACCCCAAGACTTCAAGAATTGACCCTAGGACATCACGAGTCGACTCTAAAATTTCAAGAGTCGACCCCTTTACGCATGGTAGCTTTAACGATTAATTTTTTATGCAAACACAGAACAGCTTCCAACAGCTATTTTCTTCTCTTCAACATCTAGAAATGACTCTCCAACAACTTTTTAAGTTATAAAAGCTTTTAAATTGAATTAGATGACAAGAAGAGTAAGAAGAGTGGATGGATGACGTAAAGAAAAAGGAATATAAGTTAACCACCACTTCTAATGCTTCAATTTGATCATCAATTTGAGAAGTGACCATTCAAAGCCTTCACCCACTTCAAAGAGAGCTTTCAAATATTTAGAGAGAGCTTCAACTTCCAATCATTGAATTCCACCACAACATCAAGAGCAAATAAGAAAGGAAAAGAAAAATGCTGAATTCTATTGACCAAGATTCCAACTTTCAGAGCCATCAAACTCGAGCTACAACAACATATATCCAACTTAAAGATTATTTTGTATTTAATTTTCTATCTTTTTTTCTGTTCACGAGATTAGAAAATTTCATATGGGGTTCTTGGTATAGTTGACACCGTGAAAAATTAGCTACTTTGTAAAATTTGGTTGTACCTAAGAAACAGTTAGGTTGTGGTCGATTGCCCTAGAAAATCGTCTAAGTTTTGTTGAACATAGAAATCAACAAGGAGTTCCTAAGTTTTAAAAGTTGGGATTGGTTTGGCTGTACCAACAAAACTGCTTGGTTTTGGTTGATTGGCGGCAAAATCAACTAGATTAAGTTGTGACCCTGGAAAACAATTATGTTGTAATCTTATTCCTAGATTATAGTGAAATTTCCAAACAGCAAGCCTTGGAAAGTGGATGAAAGGGCTACGTTTGGAAACAAACCACTATAAAATCTTTATGTTTGAGTTATTTGTGTTTGTTCTTATCTTTTACATTTATTTATTTTCTATTTCGATGTGCATACTTATGTTTAATTTAGTTTTACCTAATCATTGTTTAAATTAATAAAAAGTTTATAACCTCAATTCCCCCCCCCCCCCCTCCTCTCTCACTCTTGGGTTGTCATCTTTGGACAATAGGTATCTTGGGGAGTGGACGCAGATGCGGAGTTTAGCACCGAACTACTATAATTTTTTTTTATTGTATTATATTTTGTTTTTAATTTTGCATTCATTCTATATCTACTTTAACGTATCATCATTCACTTCACAAATAATAAATGCATATTTAGTGATAAGGTAAAGGACATACAAAACAAATTATCAAGTATAGAAAAATATGATTTATAGTGATATAAGACATACAAGGAATGCTGAACAGACTAGAGGATCATCAAAATAATGCATATTTAGCAAGAAAGTAAAGGACCTTCATGTTTTATTATACATTGGATAGGAATGATGTTGGCTTACATGGTTAAAGAAAGAGATTTGGCTATTAGTGCAATTCACATGTATGAGTTTAAGAAAATGTACATTTGGTCAGTCAAGGAGTAAATGATGAGACGAAGCTGTAGTCACTTCTCAAAGGAGTCTTTCTTTTAGAGTTATCTATTCAGTGGCTTATAGAGCCTCGTATCTATTGCATCTTCAGAATTTGGTCGAGGGATCTCCTTTCACTTCGCCAACAGGATGAGGATGAGTTCTAAATATTCTTTATAGCAATTAGTCTCCAGTAGACCTGATTGTGGTGAGAAGCGGGCAAGTATTGGCTAGGTTTCCGTTCATGAGACATCATCGTGTGTACTGTTTTAGTGAGAAACGAGTATGGGTTGGCTAGGTCACTGCTCGTAAATGGCGTAATACAATGAGTTTAATATAACATTAGAGGAAGACCTAAACAGGAATTCTTGGGCATTGACTGTTGGGAATTGTGTCCCAAAGCTAATTTTTTAATTGTAAGAAATTGGATTATGTATATGTTTTATTAAAATGAATAAAAATTTATTCTGGCAATTTTCTATTCATCACAAGTGTTGCATCTTCAAATTGAACTCAAGTGTATTGTGATGAAGTCCTTAGGACTAATTTAGTGGATAAAAGAGGGTTTATTATTTAGTTCTTAAACCAGTTCGCGACCAAATGATGAGTTATCAATTGGACGATAGCTATGTCAAGTATAGGTCATTGTGTGCCATTTAGTTGGTTGTTCTTTTAAACCAAGAAGTGTGGAGATACTGTATGGCATACAGGTGAGATGTAGGAGTACATCATCACGGAACAGTGACTCACCTGCATAGCACTCCACTGTCGGAAGTTAGCTCGCAAAGCGTATGGGCATAAGTACCCCTTAGACCTGAGACTATCACGGTGACTTGCAAGCAACTCACTGTACTTAGGCACTGGATGACCTGAATTTTTAATTCAGGGATCGGAAGAATGCTGGGTGCAGTCAAGTACTCGCGAAGTCTGTGTATGAGTCAAGATGGGATTGACAGCTCCAGATTATAGGAGTTGATGTCTCGCTGTATTTCAATTCAGTAAAACCTTGGCCAGGGTAAACCAAGTGATAGGTCACTTGATTTGATTATTTGAAATATACTATGGATGACCGGACCCAGAGGTCGACAATCCACTCTGAGGTCATCTTGAGCATCGATGGTCATACGGATGAATTATGCAACAACCAAACGTCAAGGTTCTTGAATGTTGCTTTGCATATTCGATCTATCCTGACGTCGGGTATCATTGTTAGATAATCACCTCGATTAGTGCATGGAGTAGTCCATGTACTACCGGATTAGTGTTCGAACCTATCGGAGTCACGCACATTAGTCAAGCTAAGTAGGAAAGTCTTGACCCAATTTAATTAAGAAT
>JAOXJJ010000002.1:9446810-9473664 GCA_025769935.1 Phoenix roebelenii | reverse complement strand
AATTCATTCAAATGGGCTGCCAATTTGGTTTAGAACCAAATAGGCTAACTTATGATCAAATGGGCTAACCCATTTGATTCAGAAGTTGACTTTTCCCATTTAAATTGGCTACTGACCGAGAATAGTACTCATGGACCCGTCGACCACTCCCCCTCATGGACCCTTAACATTTTTTTGTGAGCTGCGATGGAGAAAAGCCTGGGAGGACAAAATAGAGCCTTCTTCATCCCGGCTTCGTCTCCACACCGCGCCACCGTCTAGCCTCCGGCTGCTCTGCCGTCTGGACCGGAATGTCCAGTTTTGAACCGGCTACATTTCGGTTAAATTTGATTTTTGAAATCCGGCTGTTATCGGATGAATTGGACGATTTTCTCTACATTTGTTTTTGAAACAAACGTTACCAATCTTACATTTAAATCGATAACAGCAGCTCCTAACTCCTCTTAAAACCTCTCTGCGTTGGCCTATAGATATACCAACGTTTTTCCTCTTGAAGTGAGAACGAATCAGAGAGATAAAGGTAGTGAATCTGTCTGTGAAATCTTTGGAAGAAACTTCACAGACAGAAGCTTCGGTGGGAATTTTCTAAAGGAGAAGAGGAAGAGAGAAGAAGTGGTCCTTCTCTCTCAATCTTCTCACTAGTGGCAAGCATCTAGATCCGGTTTTCTGGTCTCCTCTCTTGTCCTCTGCGATCGGTCCAGAATTGAAGCTCTCGAGTTGGAAATGAGAGAGAAGGAAGAAGAAGAAGAAGAAGGAGAAGAAAAGAAAAGTATTTTCTTCTAGGGTCATTTTTGCAAAAAGTGTTTTTGCAAAATACAGATATCGTCCAACCTTCCTACGAAGCTCGACGTGCTTGCGAAGTAGAGAGCTTGCAGATCCAGGCCTCGCAGAGCTACCTTCTGGGATCCAGATCCAGATTACCTCGACCAACTTCCGCTGCGGGCTTAAGGTAATTTTACATAAAAGTTAAATTTAATATTTATAATTGTTATAAATAAAATAAATAAAAAAAATAAAACTGATTTTCATGCCTGGCTTTTGAATTTATTGGACAACTCGGAAGATTTTCCCTTCATTGACAATCCATAAAGTTGGATACAAAAGGTTACAACAGGGTTATGATTATGGTTATCTAGTTTCACCAATGTAGAAAGGCTAGACTGTAAACTTGATCTGCAATTCAACACATGCTACTTTCAATCAGCTGTTGGTCCATGACTTATGAGTGAAGGCTAGTGCTACCATGATGGGAAGGGTTACTCTGGTCAGATCTGTACTTTGCTCCATGCCTATCTATCGGATGTCTAACACCGTTGTCCCCAAGATGATGTTGACAAGGATTGAGAGGCTTTCTCGAAGCTTCATTTGGGGGATGCAGGGCGGTGGCCGTGGGGTACATCTGGTGGATTGGGAGTCGGTATGCCAACTGACTAGGGCGGAAGGGTTGGGTGTTCAGTCTCTGCTGACCAAGAGGGAGGTGTTAATTGCTCGGCATGCTGCTAGGGTTATTTTGGAGCCGCAGTCTCTTTGGATTCGGATGATGGTCGTCCGGTATGGCCCCGTTGGGAGCAATGTGACCCCATCTGGGGGTTGGAGGGCATCACTAGTTTGGCACGAGATTTGTAGGTACATGCCTATGGTCCTATCTAGATGCAGATGGTTGATTGGTGATGGCTGGCGGGGGGACATGGTGGAGGATGCATAGGTGGACGAGCTCCCATTGCGGCGTTGGGTGACCCTAGTTAGTGTCGAGGCTGGGGATGGACTCCGAGTGTATGACCTTCTTTTCGGAGGTGGGGGGTGGGATACCTACCGGATTGATCAGATGTTTGGGAAGCCACTTGCGGAGCGGATTCGGTCGCTCCCAATTCTGGGGCATCCTTGCCCTGACATCAGGGTATGGAGCTCGTCCTGCCGGTCTAGAGTCCAAGTGGCCGATGTCTGCTGCATTGTCCAGGATGGAGGGCAGTCGCAGGTGGATTTCGGATGGATATGGCAGTTTGGGCTATACTCTAGAGTGGCCTTATTCCTTTAGAAGGTCGTTTGCAGTAGGCTACTGACGAGACTTCTGCTATGTGGAAGAGGCATGAGTATCCACCCCCAGTGCCCTGAGTGTCAGACTGGTGCTGCATTGAACCATGCTATCTTCTAGTGCTACTGGGCTAGGAGGATTTGGAGGCGAGCAGGGTTTCCGATGAAGCTTGGTGTCATTCGGTGTCCTTTCTTCAGTTTCTTCAACGTTTAGCCGGAGCTTTGCAGTCCAGACCGAAGGCAGTGCGGATGACTTATACTACTTATCAGATCTGGCTAGCGAGAAATGCATGGATATTTGGGGAGAGGTGCCCCCACCGGGGGTAGTGATGGAGAGGGCGTAACTATTGGCGGTGGAGGCCTCTCAGGCGATCCGGTTGGATGGACCTTTGATAGCTCGAAACATCTGGGGCTTCTCATCTGCTCATGGAATGCTCCGTTTGATGTTATTCACCTGAAGCCCCCACCCTTGAGTTTTTTTAAGGTCAACTTAGATGGATGCATCTTGCAAGGTGGCAGGGGAGGCGTGGGCTTCATTGTTAGGAATTTGAACTTCAGGATGATTGCGGTTGGGGGTTGCCACTTGTTTGACACTTCGGTGTCATAGATAGAGTTGAGAGCAGCATGATCTGAATTGTGCTATGTATGGTGTGCCTTGCAGGGAAGAGAGGTCCTTCTGGAGGGTAACTCTGCGAAGCATGTGTTTAGAGAGACCAATAGGGCTGTGGATTGGGTGACTTCTTTTATTGCCAATCACTCGGAGGACCGCCTATGGATGGGAGAGACGGAGTTGCTTTGTGCTCTTCGGGATGTATTGGTTTTGATTTTTTTGGTTGTATCCGTATACGTTATGTAAGATAATTCTGTTCAAAAAAAAAAAAAGGTTAGTGCTAGTATAAGAGAATTTGAAACATGACCTATTCTTGACTGAACAACAGTGATGTCAAACGATGACCGCTATCTCAAATTTATCGATATCAAATGGGCAGACAATTGCAAACTTTTATTATGTTTTAATTTTGGTGATAGGTAAGTTAGTATCTTCTTGTTCTGCCAGTTTACTGAAAGTATGCTTCCTTTCATGTATTCTATCAGTTTTATACCTGAACAAACCTAAACTAAAAAATAAATTTCATTTCAATTCAAAAAGTAATAAAGTCAAATGATGTGGGCAGTCTGATGATATCATGTGCTTCCAAGCCTGTGTACATGTTGGAGTTTGTTCCTATGGCTAACCCCATTTTTGTTGCATTTCTTTTTATTAATTTAATAACCATGTCGCAATGGGGTGAACGTAAGCCTAAACATTAAGGGTGTCCACATCAAGCGTCATATAACTAGCACATGTGCATCGTATGATGTACTAAATTCAGAAAGTTCATGGACGGACTTAGCTAGAAAAATAACCATTAGGAACTAAAGGTTAATAAGGATAAGATACCAAATAAGGTTCATAATCTCAATATCAAACTTGATACCAGTAACACAAGCTGATACATTATCAGCATACCCAATATGAGGGTTGTTTTGGAATACATCGGCTTAGCGCATACCGACCTAGTACCAGTATAGTAAAATATGTTCAGTATAAGATATTATGTACCGGAATAGCAAACCTTGATGCCAGGTGCATAATTTACCAATCCAGACCTTTAGCTGCCCCTAAAGACTGATAGCTACCTGCACTCTAAACTCAAGTCATATTTCAAATATCTACCTCACGACTCCTGTGTCCTTCACAATTCCAAGCTTCCCCCTTATTCACCAATTCCATTCTTCTGCTCCATATAGCTTCCTCCAATACGTTCCTTTGGACACAGCAAGACCAAAACCCACTCACCATTTGATTCTGCTCTTTGCCTAGCACATACACGAGGCTTGGTAGAAGCACAGTCCGTCCCTCATGTCATGGCCAGACCTTCAGCACTCCTTTTTCTGCCCTTTAATAAAACAGTTTTCTACTTTACTACCTTACCATTCACGATCTTTCTCCTTTCTCATCTTCATCCTTGGCTTGGTGTGCTAATTATATTGAACTAATTAGTGCATGATTGCCGCTCAATTAGATCTTCATTTACATAATCCTTGATGATATTTCTATTCTTTTGATGGATTATATAACTATTCTTATGGTGAAACCCTTTTTAGTGCTTTAACATGTCACCCCAAAAGTTGGACCTTTTCTTGGTTTCTACATGCTAAAATCTACTGGTTTGCACGCGTATTGGCTAATTTTTGTCTAAACTTTGAAGGTTAAGAAATTCCTCTGCGTAAACATAGCACTAATTTCACCATTTGCCACAAATTTCTCTGTTTTCTATTGCATAGACATGTATGTCATAAGAAAATTCCCTACTTCACTGAACATGTACACAATATATGTAAAAACTACGAAGCTAACAAAAGGAAAAATTCAGCAAGGCAATTGCATCATCAAAAAGAAATTGCTGCCAGAAAGTAAATGTGGCTATTGGAGATTAAACACTGTAGATTTGAACATATGAGTTCAAGATACAGGTCAAGTAAGAGTAGGATTAGCTTAGCCATTCATTTGAACCTGTTTATGCATGTATCAGAACGGGAAACTAGGAACTAGTTCAGACAATAATGATTAGAAATATAAATAACGATTACATAGTAAGAGCATGGCATTTTCATACCCTTAAAAAGAAGACTTAAGGGGTGGAAGTAAAGATGTTTCTCCATAGAGATTTTAAACTCCTCACCACCTGAAGTTTTAGAAGATGTAGATCTCTTCCCGTCAGATTATCGGTTTATCATTATTCTCTTGCCAGCATCATATGAACTTATGACCAAAGCAAGCTTAAGCAGACCACGTACAACAGTACAAGCATACTGAAATATATACATATATGCTTAGATTGGCTGTATGTATCAAATATTTTGACAGGAGTATAGAAGGGTGGGGTGTGAGCACTTTGCATTGCCAAAAAGTCAAGTACACAGGTATGAAGCCAGAGAACAGATATGTCAAGGATAGCCATTTGACATGATTATACATACCAGTCTTGGCATAAGATTTCTTCCAAACTCATCTCCATTCTCATGTACATGATTAAGTGCATCCGGGAGAACCTTCCATAATTTACTAGTAAATTCCAAACCCTTTTGTCTACTATTCTGCAAGATATCATTTTCAATATATAGGAACAAGACTCGTTTTCCATAGCAACTAATGAAATTTTTGGTCCCATGTTTCTGCCTCTTGCCTGATTCTTCTGAAATATATACCAATGCAACAGAGCTTCATTGTGTTAAGGATATTAAGGTCATGTTTCGGACTGCCATACCCCTTCGTATCGCCCAATATAAGGCATTCCATACCATACCGGATGGGAACAAATACGAGACTCAAGTTTGGGTTGGTAATAAACTCCATACCGCCTCATACTAAAACATGCCAAGGTGTATACTTATCCTTATCAAGATGTACCAACTTATATTGAGGTGTAGCGAGATTAAAAAAAAAATTGTTAGAAAACCATTGCAATATAGCTTGCATACCATATTGTACCGACTGTACTGTACTGGCTATACCATTCCCAACCGGTAAGATACCACTACAGTACCAAGTAGAAAGATTGTGGACCTTAGTTATGTCCAACTAGGCTTATCCAAGAGATGAAGACTAAAGGCTGGTAACATACAAACACAATGGTAATGGCGATGCTTGGCATGCTCTGCAAGTTGATACCGTTAATTTAGTGATATCTAATAACAAGTGATAACAAGTGTTACAAAGTGATGCAAGTAAATTGTTGAAATAAATTGTTGAAATACTGTAACATGATTCTGCTTTGTCAAAAAACTTCAAAATGAATGAAGGGGAAAGGATACAAAATCAAGATTCATCAGGCCATCCTTGTGGCGCACCAGAGTGACATAGAATTGCATGATCTCACAGAGGCTGATAAAAGTTGCTTTAGGGAGAGGATTATATGTTTCTCTCTTTTTTTGCTAAGAATTATATATTTTTCCACAAACAGCTATTAATGTGATACAAGGGGTTTCCTTTGCATTAGCTGATTCTACATAATTCATAATATTCCAATCCCTGATTCCACAAAATTCATAATATTAATTGTTCATATGTTACTAATTATCTAAAGATGTGATCCTATAAGAATGCCTAAGAGTAGACTACTGCTCGACAAAATCAGCACTTCTGTAAACCCTCATGCAAAAACATAAGCTCATTTATGGAAGAGCATCAGTCACCTCTATGATACAGACTCAGTGGTCTAATTTGGTTGCAGTCCTATGATATCCTAAGCAAACATGTACCTATGCAGAAAATTAGTTACATTTACAAGGGCAGCATAGAAGACCCTTTTAATCAAGAAACAGCACTAAGAGAGAAATCCCCCTTTTAAAAGAATCCATGATGGCGAGTGTAGGGTGCGTAGTCACCTGAATTCTCTAGGAGAAAATTTATATTCATGATGTATGACAAGCCGCAAACAACTGACAACTAGACAGCTCAAATAGAAGAGCCCGAGTCACCAAGAGAGCATGCCGAGCAGACAGAGAACTATAAGAAAGCAACCAAAAATCTAGTAAAGACCCTGCATCCTGCGATGCACTTAAGATCCCTGCAATCTAGCCAACCACAAGGCCTAATCTCTAATACCCCTACTCCCAAGCAAGTTGATGTTTATGATATTAAAAGTTCTAGGACACATTTCTTCTTAAATTCCAACGATAACAATAAGGATCATCTGGTAGTCCTTCCCCAGTCATAATTATATGCACCAGTCTGCACACTCCCAAGTATTGACTTGACTGCGCTAGCTACCGCTCATCGCTCCTTCATAATATTCAAAAAATAAAATGTATTCTTGTAGATATCTACATTCTTTACATCATATCTTCATGATGCCATCAAAAAAGTACGTAGATTCTTTTGCTTTTCTCTATGATTTTCCATGGAATGCCTACAAAAATGGGGAAAAAAAGACCAGAATGGTTGACAATCACAGTGTGAAGCACTTGGTTGCTGAATTAACATATCATAGATATATTTTTTTTTATCACTATCTATCATAACTTCCTAGCATATAGAGCACAAAATCTAAAACCATAATAGTTTACTTATAAATGGTACTACAACCATTTAGCTTTTTCCTATATTTCAAAAACCCAGGTAACAAAATTAAGAATCCAAATCAAGACAAACAACCCATGGTTTTCCATGTCATATTAGCAACTCATTCAATCCTCAGACAAACATTTTGCACCATTTTCAAGGCTCTCTACTTCAGTGATTCAACTCAAACACTTATCACATGTACGCCTTAAGATATAGTTCTTTATTTTTTGTATTTATTTCTCTTAGAGTGCTTGGTAAAAAAACTGAAAAGACACTATTTAATCTCCATGTTTCTTTAATCCCATAACTGTACACCAAAACCAATTCAGCCTCATTTTCAATGCCTATAATTTCATTTATAGAACTATTTTTTCCATACCCCACCTTAGCTAATACTTAGATAATTCACTAATCATTTATGAAATATGATTTCACAATCCTTTCATTGTCATTCTCTGAGGACAAAACAGAGCATATTCCAGTGTTTTCAAACGCATACAAGACGGTCAAGTAATCAAACCAATCATACATGACAATTGGAAAAAACATTTAAATCAGCTAGGGTTTCTACAGACCAGCAACCTGTCCATGTTTTAAAGCAGTTCACCCATCTTTAGAGGCATTCAGAGATAGATAGATAGATAGATAGATAGATTGAGAGAGAGAGAGAGAACCTCAAGCTTCTCCACCTCTGCTGCACTATCACCCACCTTTGATACCTATCTCCTTCTCAATTATTACTCTCTACATCTATCCCGACCTCATCCAAGCCTAGCTCCAGCTTCACTCCCTCTTGCCATTGTTGTCAACACCTTCCACTGAAACCCACTTCCTTCATATTATCGGTTTTTAAATATTACTGTCATGGCTAGGTTTAAGAATTTTGGATGGGGAAAAACCTATTCCTTGAGATAATAGACAAATTGATGTGGAGAAATAAACCTCTGTTTAATCTGCTTTTAACAGCCCATCAGCCAAGAACCCGAGTACCTTGACAAGTTGTAGGACACCATCACTGGGACCCTTCCATGCATCTCTTCTTCGCATTTAGAAGGGATAGGACAGTGGTGATCTGAGCAAAAAAGAGAAGAAACTTTCTTTATGAGTTAAGGTTTAACATGTTACTGTTGTAGATTAAACTATGCCTAACATTACATATCTCTGACCAACGTATCTCTAATTGTCTTCATTTTCAGAATTCTTTGGCCATAACTTTTGTGCAAATTTACCTAATTTTGTGTCACACAGCAGTTACCTGGTGTTCTCTAATATTATGCATTAATATGTAAGTTCTCTAGCTCCTTTTCCATTTTTTGGTAGTTTCTTCTTTCTTTTTTGGTGGGCAGGATAAGAAATTATCTTGAAATAAGTAAGAAATTAGTATGATAAGAAATTGACCGAGACATTAATAGGATAGAATATATAAGAATTTATCTTTACATAAATTTTTATATATATTTTCTGTTTTTAAAATTGCTTTTAAAGTTTCGAAATATTTTGTAAGTCTAACCTTTAGGTGCTAGAATGAGGAGGGTTGTAGGAGAAGAAATGGATGCGGACATGTGCAAGGAAATATTCTAACACTAAGGAAGTGCTAAGAAGTAGGTGCAAATTTGATTTTTCATTGAGGTTTGAGGTATGTTCATTACCCTAAGTAGAAGTTCCCTGCTACTAGATTCAACTATTAACCCAGTGGTTGAACTAGTAACCCAATGACCTAGCCCCTTAGTCGGGTCAATTTCTAGTTGAGGTCCAATAACTATGGCACCTAGAGCTGTAGACAAGCCAAACATGAGCAAACGGATCTCAGCTAGAGCTCATCACAAGCTATAATGGCCTCCCTCAAGCTTGACTTATCCATTATCAAGCTAGAGAGAGCTTGGTTCAATCTAGCTCATTACTCATTGAGAGGAAGGCTGAAAAGGTGTTATGGGCGATTAGAGGAAGAGGCCACTATGGATGATATAGAGGAATAGGAATCTTCAGTCATGCTCAAGATCCTAAGAAAGGGGAACAATTTTGACCTGTCGCTGCATTCGCATGCTATGAAAGGAGATGAGGGTGGGCAAACAGATGAACTTAGGAGCTCTGATCCCAAGCATTTGGGGTGAATATATGTCCTTCTAACTCTTCTCATTTTGAATAACTGAATACACACTAGAGGATAATAAATAAGACGACTGCACTTCTTAAACTTTGAGAGTATATTTACCAAATTTTTGGATCAATAGAAACTTATATTAAGTTGAGGATCAGAGCCGACTGCAGTACTCCAACATCTACACATGTGCATGTTCCCAACCCTAGTATAACAAAAATTATTAATTTAACGACTTACATTTTGAGCTATATTAAGTCAAACATGAATGAGTTGGCTATAGTTCATGTTCAGTTTTTTTTTTTTTCGAGCTCAAAAAAATGGCTCCTAGTTGGCCATTTTATCAATTGACCCGAAATCTAGATAAATTCCGAGAAAATAAACTTCTTATGGACAGCTTGTTCATTTGACAACCCTAGTTTGCTCATCATGAACATAAACTCCCCTATGTTCCCTTGTGTTTAGGCTCTACCGGCCTTCCTGCTTCCCTGTTAAACCCCATACCTCCATTTCCCCTTTCCTCGACATAATAATTCCCTAAACCTTGGACCCCATGCCTCCTCTTCACCTTTTCTCTTCATATGATCTCCCCAAAGCTTAAATTCCTACCTCCTTCCCGTTTGTTTTCCCCTTCCATTTGCCCAAGGAATAAAATTCTCCTTCCCCCTTCTCTCACTCACTTTCAGCATCCATACTCTGCTTCAAGCCCGGTGCATCTCCACCCATAAGATCAACATAAGACCTCCCTTTCCCCCCCAAAACACACACACACACAGCAAGAAAAAAAGAGAGAGAATTGTTTATCAAAAATAGAGGAATACATGGAACATAATGTACTGAACCAAACCACCATCATTCACCTGCCAATTTTCACCCAATGAAGATAACTCTTTGAAACAAAACTATAGAAAATGCTAGAATCTCATGATATCACTTAAAAATTATATTCCAAACATATACTTAAATTTTCCCATGTAATTATTTATGTGATGCATAACAAAGTAAATGAAGTCAGCAGCAGTATTCTCTAGGAAGTAAGAACTGGTACAACCATTAGTAAATTTCTGGGAGAGAAGCAAGATAGGGTAAGGTGGTGGAGTGGGGTGGGGTTGCAAGCGGGTAGAGAAAGTCTTGGAGACAGAGAGGCTTAAGGGTATTTGTAGAATTGAAAATTGTTAAAACAGAAGCTGGATATTCCAATTCCTTCCACATGGGAGGTCAGGTATCAGAAACTAGCATTGCTGCCAAATCGTTTCCCAAAGACAAAATATAATCACCAGTTTGCAGTATTTAAATCATAAGTAAACAATGATTCCAGTTATCAGTTCTTCCTAAGATATCTTCTTGCAGTTATCAATTAAACTCCATCCCAAGTTTGGACTCCATTTGTTATTTTTTTCTCAATAGTAAAGGCCCATCCCAAGCTTTATTTTTCCTTTGAGCATTTCAGACTCTTTCCAAGGTCTTGTGCATTGCATGTACACAAGACTAGTGGTCAGATAATTAAAGCAAATGTTTCCTAGGACCATTAAGTGAATGGAGCATAAAAGCTTTACAAAAGTCTATTATCTAGAAAATAAAGATGTAAAATTTTTATATTAACTCCCATAAAAATTTTTACTAAAATATTGACTCAAACCATCATGTATGCTCGCTACAATCCCTAGCCATGAGGTAAAAGATAAAGTGGTCTTTTTAGCGAAGTTATTATGAAAGCATTATAAAAATGGATCCTGAACAAGTTAAACATGAAAATTTTTGTTTGAAAGTTCTCCGAAGTAAATTTTGGCCAAAATATTTAAATCCAAACCATCTCCCTATATGCCCACTAATAGCCCTAGCCCCGAGTTGAAAAATAACTAATTGGCATGGGAATAGACACTCTACATGAACCTTTAACAAACAACCAACTTGGAGAGACTCAATCATCGAGATCACTTTACCCAGATGATACTAAATGCGCAATGCGGAAAGAGTACTTAATAAAGATATTCTTGATCTCCATAAAAAAAGACTCTCAGATCTACAACTTTATTTCTTTTTGGTAACACTATAGATGCTAGAGAGGTAGTAAGCATCACATCAATAGATCAATTGCTACAGGCAAACATGATCTTATGACTCTTATCAAACTCAATTTGCACACATTTATTTTCTGCTAACAGACATGGATGCAAGGAATTTGCAAGCTCAACATCACAAGAGAGACTACATTCAAAAGAATAACTAGCAAATACATTTAACCATAGAAACTACACAGTCATGGTCTATATCAGGCATGGAATTAATTACATGAGTAATTAATGAACATGTACAGCTTCCATGGTAAATTCAGAAGGGGGATAGTAACTAATTTTCATCACAACCAATAAATTAGCAGCCATAATCAACAAGCATATATCATCTAATACAAGATTAATTGTGATCAACAAAAGAGCTTCAGGACGCCAACAAAACATTTTATGTTGACCACCTAACTGAGCCTATACTGACAAGGCTGAAAGGATACTCCCTACAGTCTGCTGTGAATTATCGAGTTTGAAAAGCTTGTCCACTAGAGTTTGCCCATCAACTATGCCTCTCATTGTTTTTGTTTTGGGAATCTAAGAAGTAAACAGGATAAAAACCTACAAAGACAGCATAAGAAATGTCAGGAATATTTCTTTGGCATTGTAAAAAACTAAAAGAAAATAGTTAAATTTAAAGAAAAAGGAAAAACAGCTGTTATATTAGATTAATGAAAGCTGTGAATTCCCTGTCTAACATCCTTGGTATAACTGAGACAGTATTAGAAAAAAAGGATTTCCAGACATCCAAGAAAATTTAAGCTTGTGTCTACCCTCTATAAATACAAATATAAAGTGACAGCAATAAACTCATGCAGAAGTGCATGTCTTTTAATATTTGTAGCATTGTCTGACCAATTCCTGTCTTATTCTGAGTGATGGTAGAGTCAATGCAAAGTAGAATAGGACAGCCATATTAGAAATTTACTCAGCCATTAGAAATGTTGTGTCAATTAGAATGGTAACTGAGTCAGCACATTGGTGGGAATTAAGATGGTCAATAAGACTCGACAAAGTCAATGACCAAGTTCATGTCATCCTTCTTAGTGGAATTACGAAGGATTGCCATTTAGTAGTAACACTAGAAATTCCAGTTTCCAAAAGAAAAACTCCAACACTAGTTAACACTCCAAATGCGGGGCCTCCTTAAACACAACCGATCGCACAAGACATGCAAGGTAAAAACAAGATCCAATAAATGCTAGCTGTCTTCGTCCTCAAAACAATCGCTACAAAACAAGATAAGCATCAGGCAACATCTCTATCAAAAGTGAATTTAATCCTCTCGATCACAAAAATTCCTATCTTTAACATGAAAACAGGACTTTCAAGTTTTCTTTTTTCCTTGTTTTCCTCCTTTTTTTGCCTTTTAGTCATTAGATCACTTCAAACAAAGGTTAAACCAGGGTCGGCGGAATTTTTCCAAACCGAACAGTTCCGGCCGTTTCGAGCCACCCCAGCAGCTGACTGGCACGGTTCCGGCAACAAGAACGAAATCCATTGCCGGAGGAGGAGAAGGAAAAGAAAAGAGAGAAAAAAATTTAATTCTTGAAACTTGTTACAGTATAGTATAAAAAAGATATATACCAAAATAAATTACAGCTCCTTAAAAACAAATAGACAAAAAATAAATGGAGTTTTGATTCAGGCCTTGAATGCTCGTCACCAACTCTCTCAATAATGGAGGATGTAATCTTTCATCTCTTAATAAATGCACTTGAATATTCTTTTTTGATCTCCTTTTCTTTTTGCTCAAAGATCTTAACTTATTCTCCTTTTTTTTTTTTGATGTTCCCATATATTTATACCATCAAGAAGTAGTTGGAAGACATTTCTAGCCATTAGATAGGCTGAAAGAGCCATTGTGAGACAAAAAATGGTCATTCTTATTTATAGAAAAACTTGTCATTACTATTGTCAGGTACGGATAGATCAACTCAACTTCTATAGGGGTCGACTCAACTTCTTTAGGAGTCGACTCGTGATTTTCAAGGATCACTCGAAATAGCTCTTGTTTTTGCTGCACTCGCTTTTCGCTTATGGCTATTGTGGGGTCGACTCATTATCTTAATGGGTCGACTCACCAACATACATGGCTAGTATGCCAAGTACTATTAGAAGAATGCCAATCTCAAATCAAGTATCAGAAAAGTAGGCCAAAACACCAAAGATGACGGCCAAAACACTATAAGGATGCAGGATGATAAACCAAGATGATGTAAGTTGATATACTAAAGGTGCAAGCTAATACACCAAAGATGCGGGCTGATACATGAAGGGATGCAAACCAAAATACCATAGGTGCAGGCTAAAGCATTAGGATACAAACCAAGCAACTGGAGTGTAGATCAAAGGGGGCAATATTTATCGGGCCTATGACAAAGCTTTTAGTGGAGCGGAGTCTAAAGTTGGTAACTAGCCAGTAATTACCACTATCTATGACATCAGAGGAGTGGTAACACTAAAGTGAAAAGAAGGTATGCATAACAGTAGGCCCCCATGTGGTGCAAATTAATAAGGACATACTGGCTATTGGCTATAATCTTGGCTTATTGGCTATAATTTTGATTGATATATCAAAATCCTACTTACAAAATTAAAAAACAATTGATGGCTGACAGATAACTTTGGACGATCAATTTAGCTATTTTAAGTCAATTATTAGGATAGTCTCCTCCAAGGAAGGAGAAAGAGGCAAATATAAGCTTATGACTAATTAGTTGCCAAGTGAAATTTTCAAATGTCTCTCATTGTTTTAGTAGGAAGTGAGTTAGATAATAGATCAATGGATTATGTTATCAAGCAATATTCACTTCTACAAAAAAAAAAGAAAAAGAAAGAAGAAATAAACTTGACATTTGAAGATTACTTAGTTGTCTCTTGGTTGTTAACATCAAATTGAGTAAATTTTTCAGAGAAATGACACGAGATATATATAAATATGTACTAAAATTTTGAGTGCTAGCCACATGAAAGTAAAAAAAAAAAAGAAAACAATTGCTGGCCAAGAAATAACTTTGGGGAATCAATTTTGCTATTTTAAATCAATGATTAGGATAGTCTCCTCGGAAGAAGAAAGAGGCAAATATAAGTTGTGACTTGTGACTAATTAGTTTCCGAGTGAAAATTTCAAATATGTCTCATTGTTTCACTAGGAGGTGAGTTAGATAATCGATCAATGGTTAATGTTATCAACCACTATTAACTGCAGCAAGAAAAAACAAAGGAAAAAAGAAACTTGGTAGCTGAAGATTACTTAGTCATCTCTTGGTAGTTAACATTAAAATGAGTAAACTTTACAGAGAAATGATGGGAGACATATATAAATAGGTACTTATAAAGTTGAGTGCCAACCACATAAAAATAAAAAAACAATTGATGGCCGAGAGATAACTTTGGGCAATCAATTTAGCTATTTTAAATCAATGATTAGGATAGTCTCCTTCAAGAAAGGAGAAAGAGGCAAATATAAGCTATGACTAATTATTTTCCAAGCGAAAAATTCAAATGTCCCATGTTTTCAGTAGGAGGTGAGTTAGACAACAGATTAATGGTTAATGTTACAACCACTATTCACTGCAGCAAGCCAAAAAAAAGGAAAAAAGAAACTTGGCATTAAATACACTAGGTGAGGGCAGCATACTAGATATCAAGAAGTATGACAATCTGCAGAGGTCAAGAAAATGTATTCTGTCCACTGTTCGCCCATAATAGTCTGCCAACTTTGCACCTTCAGCATCAGAAGCTTTGATGCTAAGAACAGATCCTTCTGTCAACAGAAGTGGAATGCAAAGATTACCTTCTGATGGTTGAAACTCCAGAAGAAGCAAACAAAAGACTATACATTATACAAATCTCTTCCATCATACATTTTTTTTTTTTCAAAAAAAAATTCCTAAGCAAAACAACTTGTCTGGGATTACCACTCATAACCACTATAAAGCCTTGCTCCCTCTAGAAATTATATACTCAACTCTCCCACCTCTTCCCTTCCATCTAACACGTTAAGCGAAAAGGAAAAAGGAAATGATAAGCTAATATCTAAACAAGTTCCTTACTTCATGGTTCCATCTCTCTTCTACAGATAAAAAATGGAACAAGAAGTGTTCAATCCTGCGCCTACCCATTTCTGCTCGCAGCATCGTAACTTTCCTGCAGATTAGCATTAGCCCGTCTCTTCTCCCGCCAATTCTCTCCCCACATCTTGGCCTCCGCCACAGCTCGCTCGCGATCAAAATCCCTGTTCAAGATACCGACCACCTCCCTTGGAGAGTCCTCTTTCTCCACGTCTAGTCCCCGCTTATGCCCGGATCCTCCATTTTTCACAAGCATCCTGCCACCTTTCTCATCGCCACCACTCCTTTCCCCACCATATCTACTGTTATAATTAGGTCCTGCACTGGGATCATAAGCCTGGGAGGACAAGTAGGACAGAGCAGTCACAACATCAGCGATAAGTGGGCGAGAGCCAGCTTCCTCTTGAATGCACATTGAAGCCACAGCAAGGGCCTGGCAGAGCCCACGCATGGGGTATCGCCCTTGAAGCTTTGGATCAGCTAGCTTTGGGAGTTTCCTTCGGTCATTGAACATGGGCCGAGCCTGCAAAGATATAAATGTAAGCAAGATGATTTTTTATTGATGAGTAGGAAAATTTTAAGTTTTCATGCAATACTTGAGTAACTTAAGTCTAAATACGGGAACTGTAATAAAAAGTAATCTAAGTTCCAGTAATACTTTGGTTACTACATAAGTATGCAATATAATGGTTACTTTTTTCTGTGCTTATTACTGTTATGGTTGCGTCCTCCCACAACTAATTTCTCCCTTGTTACTGCTCACAACCTCCAATAGAGATTAAACACATAGCACCATATTCAAGCTCCTCATCTTGCCAAGGCTATGTGGTCTTCCTTAACACATAATTTATTCATCACTTGATCTCCCACAGTGCTAGTCCATTTACATATATGTTTACAGCACCCATTTATGGTGACATCTTACTGAACCAGTCATGAATGTTGGTCTGTCTTCATGATGGTTTTACCTTGTGTTTGTCGAATTGATGATCCTAAGTGTCTGTTCTGGTATACTGCAAAAAACACAATAATTTTGTGTGTCTATGTGGTTTAACAACAGAAATCCTGGTTTAAGAAAAGATATAAAAAATTAGAAAATTATAGAAAAGAGTCCTATTGAACTACCTTTATGTAAATATCAAATTCCATGATTTCCCGACCTCTTCCTTAGTGGCTTCTATTTTCCCCCAGTGGAAAAAGCTGAATGACTAGTTTGTTGACACAAATTGATACTTTTGGAATATTAGTTGAATGACAAGCTCAAACCAATAAATTGGCAGAATCAATTAGCTTGCCAGTCATTGCCGGGTAAGTTGCCTTATCATACTTAACAAAGGTAATACATAAATCAATGAAGAATACAGACAACAGTTATTTCAGAGTACAGACACCAGACTGCATCATTTTTAAATTGAAAATTAGGAAGTGTTCAAAATCTAATCAGTAAAGCAGGTGGCTTAGTAAACCCTACAACAAGCAGACGAGAAAAGCTTACCCATGAAACAAGATTTTGTTCCGCATGTGCTCTGGTACTGTCAATGACCTTCCTTCCAGTGATCAACTCTAATAATACAACTCCAAAACTATAGACATCGGACTTGACTGTTAATTGTCCAGTCATAGCATACTCTGGAGCACAATATCCATAGGTTCCCATCACCCTTGTTGAGACATGAGATTTATCACCAACAGGACCGAGTTTGGCAAGCCCAAAATCAGAGAGCTTTGGGTGAAACCCCTCATCCAATAATATATTGGATGATTTGAAGTCCCTATATATGACTGGAGGGTTAGCTTTATCATGAAGGTACTCCAACCCTTTGGCTGCACCAGAAGCAATCTTCATCCTTCTATTCCAATCCAATGGTTCTTTACCAGGTGTGAGGTCTGCAGAAGAATCATCAACATATTTGATCACAAGCTCCCAATACGGCAAGCAAAAACACTTGCTTCTTATATCTTACAAAATTGAAAGACCTTTTGGTTGACTAATTGAAACCAGAGTTGCTATTAACTTTATTGGGAAAGGAATATTTCAGATGAACTGGCAAACATCAAGATCTGTTAAAGTGATGATTACAATATGCGAAGTGAATCAAAGAGCAGGCAACTGACAATTTCTTAAGCATGCATTCAAGCAGAACCATGACACTAATGGCACAGGGTAGAAACTTCTGATATTATAGGCAAATAAAAGAAAAAATCTCCAACAAGCCCTCTTATCTATTTGATCTTGGCATTGTGGTCAAGCTATGGTCCTATAAGCTTGATAACATTTCTGGCTAGTTACATCAATCTCAAAAAATAGTAGAGAACTCTGACCAAGTTACTTTTAGAGAAAAGAGGGGCCACGTATGAGCAATGTGTCATGGACATGAGAATTCTGAGGTAACCAAGTGTCCGGCTCTGAAGGGAAAAAGGGAGATACAGAGATATTAGAATAAAATATGGTTATATGTTTATACCTTTGAATATTGGTTGTTTAAACATTACAAAGAAAAAAATCCAAAGATATTGTTTGTTAAAATCTTTCAACATACATCTTTCTCATTCAAACATCCGAATTAGCTTAAGGATAAAAGAAAATAATATGTTGTAAACTTGTTTCATTATCTACATCCATGACCAATCCATAAAAAGAACAAATACTCACTCGTAGCACTAAAAGAATAGGTCAAACTCATTAATAGAATGGCTGAAATCTCTTCTAATATTTAAAAGTGACTACAAAGAACATAAGTATTCGGGTACCTGATATGTATCCAACTCGTGTACATATAAGACATTGATTTTTGGAGCTGAACACAAGTGTCCAAGTAACACAGCACAGAAGACCTATAAAGCCGATTGATGGGAATGTAGACCTACCATATTGGTTAAGTAAATTAAGGTCACGAAACCAAGGATGAAACTCTCCTAGAGGGCCCCTAGACTTGGGAAAGACTAATGAAGAGGTGAAGTAGCATTGTCTAGCATAGTGAACTCTGCAGTTTTAAGCATATACTATAAACCAATGGGAGAACTAAAAATACAATTCTCATATGTCATATTTGTGCAGGCTACAGATCTCCAATGTTATGGTCAGAAATCAGGCTGTGCACAAGCACAAAATCTTGTGAAGCTGTCACACTGGGTTCCTCAAGTAATCATTAGATAAAGGAGATGAAAAAGTTGTCATTTCTGTATCATGATTCTCTTGAAAACTGAATAAAGAGCTCCATCATAGCATGAGGGGGATCAGCAGCCACTTTTATCTATAAGAAAGAGGCAGGTTGAGGTCCCTTAAAAACTCTACTCCTTTGATGCTCACAACTAAAACCCTGCTACCGAGCATAATTATAATCTCTCACAATCTCACATGTTTTATGCACAATTCACTTATGTAGGGGAAAAAAAGGTCAGAGAACTTGCACATAACTCAAGAAAAACACAAAAACTCGAGAAAGTCGCATGGCTTGCAATTAACATGACTATCAAACAAAAGAATTTTCTCAAATAAAAGTGTAGGCCATATCTTGTGAAATCCGGTCATAGATCAGATTTTGCCTGACCATCACGTTATCCAGTTCCTCAACTAAACTATGGCATGCTTACCTCACAATAAACTGGAAAAAATTCTATTAAAAAAATACAATACCAACTCTACAGTAGGAACCAGATTGTCAGGCAATGAAAAGATTAGCATAGCAATGATGAGGATGTTAAGAAGATTGTATGGTAGACATGACGTTACAGTAGGAAACACATATATCAGAGAAGATAGATGCTATTTCAAATAAAGCATAAAGAGAAATCATCAAAGAGTGGTGCAGGACAAGTGCCAGACACAACATTACAAGGAGGCGTCTTCAATTTAGCTTCAAGCTCCGAAAAACAGGAGCAGTCATGGAAAGAGACTTTAAGCTGGTGAAATTTCAAATGATTTGGCTTTCAATAGATAACAGGACAGAGGTAGACCCATAAGACTAACCCAAAATAAATGGATTCGACATTTTTATGCTCAAGTGCATCTTAATAGACACTAGATACATAAACAAGAAGAGCTATCGATTAGTTTAAGGCCATTAAATAAAAATTTTCATTGATTAATTAGCGCCTGTTTCATACTATGTGATAGTCATCAAAATCATTCAATAAAATCTTATTAGAACTTATACCAGAATGGCTATCTTAGAAACTTCCCATACCATAATTGCATTTTAGGGTGACTGTCGTAGATTGATGAACAAAACAAACACATCAGCGCATGCAAATAACATTTGAGAAAGTTGAGATTTTATGGTGAATGAAGTTGGAGAAACATTATCCTAGTTTGTCGTCTTTGTTATTCTTGAACCCAAAGTTCATAATTTAAGAATATCCAAGCTTTCCTTTCACACTGAATTAGCTGGTACATAATTAAATTGATCTTAGGCTTGCAATTACTTACCTGTTTCTTCTGTTTATCAGTAAGCCTTTTTAAGAACCACCCAATGAATATAGTGATAATTAAGTCATCATCATAAGTTTCCATTTATGATATCTTTAAAGTCTATTGCCTTGGGTGCAGAAAGATGAACAAAGGAAAGCATACAGAAGATTTAGAACAGGTAGTTCTGGTAGAGATAGGAAATAGTAGTGAACCATTGTTTTGTTTCTGATCTTAGCAAGAATAAATGGAAGTAGAGATAATATGCCTTGAACTGGCAAATACAAGAACCTGCATTGAGTTACCAAGCTGCAGCTACAGCATCGGCTGTTTTTGCTTTATGTCCTTACACTTATTCTACAGACAAACATGTCATTGAGAGTAAAAACAGACTCAAAAGAAGAGAGCACAAAGAACTGGTTAAGCAAAGCATGAACCATCATTGAGATGCTTGTAGCATGAAGACTAAATGCAATTTAAGAACATGAAGATTGATTCAAATCATGCTCGCCCATATGATTATTTTCTGAGAATTTATAGAAAAGTGTCTTTTAAGGAAATTATACTAGTTGGATACATAAGAAACAAATAAATAATCTGAATTAAAAGAAGATTAACATATGTAGAAGGGAGAGAAAAGTAGGCATTACAGTCACTTATGATTTGCACTAATAATAAAAGACACATTTCATCTGCCTTTCCTGGTGATAAAAACCAGATGAGCATTCACCATCTTGAAAACTATCTGTAAGTGATTTATCTTTTGTACTTAAAGTTTCAGTTAATGTACAAACTTTTTAACAGCTAACACCAATAAAGGAAATAGAATTAAGGACATATTCATTCTCATGACGAGTAGAAAAAGTGTTCCAATAACCAAATGCTAAGAACTTCTGAGTAAGAATGCGAAGTCTCAAGATTTGCAACTAAGATTATTCGGCACTCATATTATTGTTTTGGGCTTTCCTTTTCAGTTTTTCCTTACTTTCTAAAAGACTAGTACTATAGAGGACCCAAAAGGGCTTCAAGCACGAGCCAACAACATAATTTGAGTATCCCTACTCGAGATACCATTGAGTTTGACACAAGAAAGTAAAAGGGCAGAAAAGGGAAAGAAATAAAGCACAAAAAACTGCCTAAGAATATATAATTTTAACTTAATTTTAAAAGAGATCAAGCATTTAAAAGACCAACCAAAGGATGACTGCTATCATCTGTGATAGTTTAAATAAGAATACCAAATTGGAGCAGAGAAATCATACCATGTAAGTGATCTTCCAATGATCCCAAAGGCATATACTCATACACGAGTAGGCGTTGATCTCCATCAGCACAGCAACCAATGAGGTTAACTAGGTTGGGGTGATGCAACAGACTAAGCATGAGGACCTCCACCAGAAATTCTCTATTTCCTTGAAGCCCATTCCGATCAAGCTGTTTGATAGCTACAACCTGTGGCATGCGCAGACAACCAACTGCTTTATGTTTCTTATCGTTTTTGTATTTGCTAATAGATTCAAGAATTGAGCTTTGAACCAATCTGTGATACTTGGTTCACAAAACATTATGCTTTGCCTCAAGCCTACAGAAATATATCAAGAGTTATACCACAATTCTCATGCAATTTGAGCGAATTACCTGACCCGTGCTTTCCAGACGACCTTTATAGACCCGTCCGAACCCTCCTTCCCCTAAAAAGCATTCTGGCCTAAAATTCTTTGTTGCTGCTGCGAGCTCCCGAAAGGTGAATGTCTGTGCTGAAATATTAAAACCAGACTCTTCCCTTGGTCCCAATGATTCCCTTTTCAAATCCAAATTGCTTCTGGTCTTCATCCTATCAGCTCCTGCAATTTAACAAAACATCCAGATAAAAATCTCCAACCTACAAGAAAACTGGGAACTCATCAAACAGCACCCCATGATCTGTAAGTCCAGTCCTGAACTTCATAATATATCCACAAAAATGAATCTAATAGACTTCATACTTGATAAATCTTAAACTCATTGAAATGTTTGTAATTCCAATTAATCTACTCCACTCTATCCGGAGAAAATTAATCAATCAAACTCAAAATTCATACTGCAAGTAGCAAAGACATACTAAGCTTCATTTGGAATCAGATCAGATATCAGTGAGATCTAATCAAAGACATATAAGCTCCTTTTCTAGTGAATTGGGATTGAATTAACTAAGACTGAGCTTCAATTCTCAGCATAAAGAGCTACAGGACTCTGAATCGGATCTATCCAATGAAGAGTTCGGTAGGAACACAAGGAATCCAACTCACCAGAAGATAACTTATCGACGCGAGGGGGCACCATGGGCTGCTCCTCCCTCCTGTCACCCCCCCGGTCTCCGGGATTCAGCTGCGCTGCCTCCTTGGAATCGAAGCACGGGAAGCAACCCATTTCGCAAAAAGATCACAACTTGGGGAAGAAAAACCCTGAAGATTGGATTTTTCATCCAAATCTCTCCTTCACCGATCCCATTGAGTGGGTTCTGGGATTCCCAAGATCGAATTCTATCAAAAGTTTTCGCGCTTTCGGATCCGATCGACGTGATTTGAGGAGGAGAAAAAATCGGATTTTTTTAAGGGGAGAGCGAGGGAGGCGTTGGGTTAGCGTGTGAAATGTATGCTGGGGAGGACTAACCGTGGTGAGGTGAGCTGTCCAAATCATCGGCTCCATACACGTGCCACAGTAGCCCTCACTAAAACGCCGCGTATCCGTATCTTTGAAAAAACCCCATCTCCGCCTCCCGCGCGCACCCGCACCAGGTATGCCGCCGTATTGCTGAGGCTTTTTATCTCCTGCAGGTCATCTACATGACATGCGTCCACCTCCCACACGCGCACTGCTGATGTGCCGCGTGGCCCTCCCATGAGTATCGGCATGATCAGAGGGGAAGATTTGTCTCTCTCCCATCCGAGCTCGCTACCTACTGTTAGGAGTTTTAACTTAAAAAAGATTAATTTTCAAAAATGAATACACCAACTTAAAGACGTTAATTTTGGTTTGCGTGGGAATGCCATATTTCTACAGCATTGCACCAATTTTTTTTTATTTTTCAACTTTCAACTTTTTATTTTTTTTTTATTTTTTTCTGGATAACTAAAAGAATCAATCAGATCAAGCTTCCTCAGTAATTATGCTCATTAGAGGAGAATCGGACCGAGTCGGATTATTATATCTTAGAAACAAGAACTTCTGTGTATATCACATGGCTCTAATCCAGGCAAGCTCTTTTCAATCTTCTGAATTTATTTAGTGTATTGTTCTTTTATAAAATAATGATATAGCAATTTTTGGGTAATAATTTCTCCAACATCTACCACTTGCACCTCTCTGCTTGAGGAGGGGGCAGAGATCAATGTCTTCACTATACCTTCAGACACAATCCTATCTAAGGTCAGTAATAGGGCATGACTATGGTCACTTTGGTATGATAAGGGATGAGGGAGACATCCTTGAAAGGTCGTCAGTCCTTTAGATCTCCTTTTTCTCCAATTACACAAAGACTATATCTCTACCTACACAAGAAACCTTAGCTGCCATTGAAAAGAGAACAAAAAACAAAAGAAAGGATCAACCACCATTATCCCAAAACCAGCAACCTCCCATCCCCATCTGCATCAATTGGTATCAGAGCAAATTTCTTAAGCGAAATTCCTGCATCATCATGAGTACGAGAAGTGACCGCCTCTTCAACATTGATCGACAATAAGATGACATAGAGGGGATGGCAGAACTTCTCCATCAAATGGCTGCCTTGAATCAAAAGTTGGATGCTTTTTTGTGTGGAGGCAGATCGATGTTAGCATCACCCCCAAGTTGGACCAGAACCGCTAGAACACAGCAACAAGGGCGTTCCTTTTCTTCGAGGTAATCTTCCTTTCATGAGATCTGAAATTTCTGCAAATAGGAGTACATATCCGGATCGAGGAGCAACAAGGACCAGCAAAAAAGAAAATAATCCAATGCAGCAAAGAGGAGGCCAATTCGATTGCTACAAGTGCGGAGGCCGAGCAAACTTTGCTGATGTTTGCCCCACCAAAGACCAGTGATTTGAGTTGGTTTGCAAGCAAGATGAGATCGCGGCGACATATGAAATTCCTCCTCAACCCGCTGAGATCGAAGAAGATGAGAAAGACAACAAACAAGAAACCGATATGGTGGAACTAGAAGGTTCAAATTCGTCCGTTTGCGAGGTTCACAGGATTCTTTCAGATTGCAATCAAGGTGAGGAAGTCGGATCTGAAATTTCAGAGGTAATCCCTTCTTCCCCACCATCGTCTTTTCCAAGACCTTCTTCCCCATCGCTGCCCCTTCCTTCGTCCGTGCCACCAAAAGTCATCTTCCATGTCTGTGTCGAATACAACAACAAAGCCATAAACCTCATCATTGGCAACATGAGCAGGATGAACATCGTCTCCTATAAGTTGTTGAATAAGATGATGCGGAAACTGGAGTCTCATCCCAAGCCATACCGACCACTTCGGATTGCTGTATTCAAGCCTGAAAATTCAGCAATCTAAAGGGTGTTGACTATGAGGCGATTCAAGGAGACCAGCCATGAAGATGAGGATATGTTTGTGTTGATTGCAAAGGAAGATGGTTTTGAAATTTTAGAAGTGTTCCCATCTGATTTCAAGGTGAAAGATATGATTGTTAGTCGAAGCCGAAAGAAGCACAAGCAGCGACCAATAGATCCACGTGCGGTGCCACACACAATGTCTACGGGCAAGGCCGCTACGAAGTGCCGCAGCCATAGTAGCTGCATGCAAGCACCATCTCCCGGCATTCGTCCGAACTCGCGTCCCGTGCGCACCGGACCCATGTCCCATGTGCACCAGACCCGCATCCATGCATGGCCATCCAATTGGCGGCCCGTCAACACACCAGTCTAGAGCCCCAGTTCCACTAGGGCTCTTTTAGTGCACATCAGCCCACACCCGTGTGCGATCAAGATGGCAGATCCCACCTGAACCAGAATTCATCAAATCAGCCCCAACTCGATGGAGTCGAGTTCTTCTCAACAGGGGGGATCGATGCAGGAGCATAAACCAAAGCTTGGAGCATAAGTGGAGATTGAGTCCCCTCCTTGGGTGAGCACCAAACTATATTGGGTTTCAAGAGTTCCAGCAACTATGATGCAGCATGTGCATGAGTTAAGTTACAACGAGTCCATTTGTTGGGCCGTGTCAAGTCCCCTTTGAGTCCAATTGTCTAACGCCCAAGAGTCACATTGAGTCCTTTTTGTTTGTTTGGGCATGTTGAGTCATATGGAGATTGAGTCTTTTTTGTTTGGCGTGTTGAGTCAATTGGAGTTTGGGTCCTAACGCCATAAAATCTTCTTGAGTAATTAGGAGTTGTCTATTTGGTCCATATGACATTTGGAAAAGAGTCCTAGTTGATTTGGACTCTCTTCCATATGCCATGAGGAGTCCTAGATTATTTGGGAGTCTTAGTTGGTTTAGTTAATTTGGTCAGTTAATTTCGTCAAATAATTGATTTGATTTAAAAGAGTCCATATTTAGATGGAGTTCTAAAAATTCTAGTTGTAAGAGTCTTTATTTTTCCAACTTTTTACTTCATATAAAGGAGACGTTGAAAAATAAAATTTAGAGATAGATTGATTTGAGTTTAAAAAAAAAATTGAGAGTGATTCTCTTTCTCTTAGAGTGCGACGATCCATCCTCTCTTCTTGGTGAGACGCCAAGCTTTGGAAGAAGTTGTTGAATGTGAGACTCCTCCTTTTTTACGCCTACCCTTAAAAAGTCTGAGTGGAGGTGAGACTCTTCCACCCATCCTCTTTAGTTATCCCTTCCTTATCTTGCTACCTTACTAAGAAAACCAAATCCTATTAGAAGTCCTAAACCCTATCCACGTCCTCCTAGCCCTCACGCCCAAATCCAACCCTACTTTGGGTCCCAACCAATTCCCAACGCATTCCCAACTCCCTCTTGGCAAACCCAATCAAGTTAGGGTCCTAACCCAACTCCATCCTCTCCTAATCCAAGCAAACACAATCTCCAATTTCAGCCACCAACCATTGAACCCAATTAAACTTGGTAGCCATCTTCTTCACCATCTTCTTCCTTCCATCCACAAGAAACCCTAGCCTCCATTGAAAAGAGAATAAAAAACAAAAGAAATAATCAGCCTCCATCATCCCAAAACCAGCAACCTCCCATCCCCATCTGCATCATTGGAAGCATTGAATTATTGTAGATGGTCAATAACATCAAAGCAAGCAACTAAAGACAGACTATAGAGTTGGAAGATTGACCTCGACCTAGATGTAATCATGTGTATCTTGAAAGCAAATGCTTATTGGGCTTTGGGGAAAAACCATATCAAATTTCAGTGAAATTGAAGTATATATATTTCTTATCCTACTATATATTGCATAATATATAAAGAGAGAGAAACAAGAGATTCTTTCTGAACTTGTGCGTTGTTGACACTACGGTCCAGCGAATGTGTTTCTGGTGCAAGTCATTTTGGAAATAGGTGTATCATTTCATGGTTAGTTGTCCTCTATTATAATGCAAGATTTGTAAGAACTTGAACGTAGGGAGCTTCCTCCCATGTCAGACGTGCTTAAGCTAGCTAATATGGGAACTAATGGATGTCTTATATGGCTGGTAGGCCAAGATGACACATCCATTGTCTGAATACTTGTTTTCAACATAGAAACAGCTAACGAATACGCGTCGATTTTGAATGGCTTTTGGATTCTTGCATATCTTGTGGGCAGTTCTTACTCAACCGAAAATGTGATGCATGGTTTTCTTTGGATAAGCATTGCAACATAGAATTTGATAGGAAGGAATTTTCCCCCATTGATAGCGATATATATACACACACACACACACACACATACATACATATATATCTATATATACACACATACATACATATATATATATACACACACACATATATATATCTATCTATATATATATACATACATATACATATATACATATATATATACATACATATACATATATACATATATATATACATACATATACATATATACATATATATATACATACA
>JAOXJJ010000002.1:9413835-9429063 GCA_025769935.1 Phoenix roebelenii | reverse complement strand
AAAGTAAAAATTAGGGAACATAATTTTTAGAAAACCCAATTCACCCCCCTCTTGGGTTGTCACCTTGGGCAACAAAACATCTGAATTATTCTTTAAAAGCATATTTTTCAGAATACTAAAATTATCATCATATGATTAACTATTATAAATGTTATATTCCTTATGCTCACTCTCAAGTTCCATTCCCGTCATTCGTCCATCAAAATGACCTTCCATTAGTTTCTTCCATGCAAACATTATGTTTTGTAGGACTAGACATTATAATCAAATTCTGTAGGCACCAAAACAACTTCCAAGATCAAGTGTATTACTATCCATCTACTGCAAAAGCACACTTTTTAACTCTTACAAATAATAACATCAAAATAATAAAAATAAATAACAAATAATAGCACTATGGGTTAACATTTGAGAGAGCATTTGCCAATAAAAATAAAAGTCAACCATATACTTTTGATAAACTCATACTGCAAATAGCTGAAGTGCTTACTTAAGAACACATGCAAGCAATCAGATATATAAGATGTGCAAGGGTGCTGGGTTGCGGATCAGTAGCACTACTGTAACTTTAGGAATTGCAGCTCAACAACTAATGCTATTTGGTTGTCTATAGTGATCTGTGACTAATCCAATAAGGGGGCAATACTATCCCCTCGATCACCTGTAGAGCTTTAGTAGCAATGTCTTTCAAAAACACTCTAAGACTCATTAATTGTACTTCAAAGTTGGTGCAGAAGAAGTTGATGGGCTGGATCCTAGTTTTCTCATCCAACAACAAGCCGATCTGTACGGCTCAGTCATCACCTTTCTTGTAGAGTGGGATGGGGATGAGTTCTTTTGTTGGTTCTTCTCGTTGCTCCTTTTGCTCATCCCAAATATCTAGATCCTCAACTGATAGTTTTTCTATGGGCCTGGTTATTTCGTTGAGGATAGCTACATAGCATTGTCGGGCCACTACCTCATCGCCCCTAACTTCGCCGATGCAATTCTCTATAGGAAATCTCATCATCAAATGATATATCGACACTATGGTCCTCCAAGTCGGCATTAGAAAATGTGATTGTCTCCCCAATCCTTGGTCTTTTTGGTGTTGTTTCCTTGGCTCGACCGCTAGGCCACAAGCCCTCCGAGTTTAAGAGCTAGATCCTCTAGCGGCAAGTCCATTAGAATTATGCCGATCACCCCTGCATTTGATCGGCTATCATCCACCCTCTCTGGGGTTTGCCTATCTCGACCAACATTTCCTCATCTTCACCGATCATCCACATATCTACCAAGGTGTTCTTGTTGGCTAAGAGCTTTGATCTCATTCTTGAGTTGCACACAATTCTCGATGTTGTGCTTATGATCCTTGTGGAATAGAAAATTCTTGCTTTGGTCCCTTCTACCACCAGAAGCCTTCATCTTTTGGGCCATTGCAAGTATTCCTAATTCTAAATCTCCATCAAAATCTATGCTCTCAAAGTATTGAGAGGAATATACCTCTCGAACCTCTAAGGTGGGCTTCTCACTCTCCTGACACCCCCTTCTTCATGCCTTAGCCTTCTCCTCAGCACTATCTTTTCTTCTTGGTTTCTCTTCTGCTTACTACCCTTGCCCCAGCTGCCTCCCTCCAAGCAACTATGGCCTCATTGACATTTATGTACTTGTCTTCTCGAGAAAATAGTTCGTCCAAGTCCTTCTGGGGTTTTTCTCCAAAAAGAATCTAAAACATAAATTCTGCAGCCCATTCCTAACTGCTACAAATGTCATGAAGTGGTCCAACTCTCAATCTTCTAACGCATCAGCATTGAAATGGTTGATATAGTCTCTAAGAGATTCATTTTCTCTCTATTTCACAGTAAAGAAGCTTGTTGAAGTCTTCTTCTACCTCCAACCACTCATGAAGTGGGCCATGAACTGGTTGCTGAGTTGGTCGAAAGAATGGATCGACCTAGGTCAGAGGTCGGAGTAACAGAGACGAGCAGCTTTGCTAAGGGTAGCTGGATAAACTCGGTACATGACTATGTTGATTGCTCCTTGCAGCATCATGAGAGCCTTGAAGCTCTCTAGATAGCCCATCGGGATCAAGGTACCATCATAGTGCACAAATTGGGGCATTTTGAACCTCTTCGATAGAGTCTCCTCCATGATTTTCCTAGTGAAAGGAGGCTCATTCATCCTCTCCATCCCATAACCTACTTCAGTGTTCTTTCCTGTCAATGCTTCAATTCTATTATTCATTTCTCAAATCCTGCGATCGAGGTTGACCTCCCTTCTAGAAAGCCTCTCATGTCGGTGGGGAGAGGAGTGGTCCAGGCTAGAACCCATCTCAGAGTGGAAGTTAGAAGGACTGCATCTTTGGTCTTGTCTGGGACTCCTTTGGTGAGAACGATTGTTGCTCTGTACCAAGCCTTCTAGGAGGCTTGGTTTGTTGGCCAATGGTTTAATTATATGTTGCTGTAGGATTTGCACAACCATCATAAGGGCTTGCACCTACATACGAGCAAATTGAATTGCTTACTGCTAACAACTCCTTGGGCTGGTTGAGAACCCTAGGGAGGATGGGGCCTCGATGAACTATGTTAGAAGCTATTATACTTCGAGTGAGCCTCCTATTGAGCTTGAGAGGCGACTTCTAGGTGGTTACTCCTTCTGGACTTTATGACTCATATCTCCTTTGAACCTCATTTTTCTAGATGGCATCAATCTGTTAACATCCAAAATCCGACTTGATGGAGTTGGTGAAATAGGTCGGTATAGACTAGTCGATTTGCTCAGAGTAGAAGTCTGCTTAAAGTGGAGGTATGACCTTTGGATAGAAGAGATCAAAGGTAGCTAGATTTGATCGGATGGGGGACCCTCTGATGTTTAAGTCAGGCAGGGCTTCGGTAGAGCAATAGGAGAAAGGAGATCTGAAAGTACAAGCATTGTGTGAAAAAGTACAGAAAATGAGATGCATAGCTAGGTCCTTCTTCAGCATTTATATAGAGATGAGAGTGAGGTTCCATTACACCTCAACTCCAAGACCAGCAGCGAATCATAATCTCTCACCCTTAACTATGCCTCTAACTATGTGGGGGTTATAACCGCTCCCCGCATTCTGCCTAGTGATAACCACTCTTCACATTCAACCAAGTGTCTTTAATACGTGCGCCGTGATCTCACTTGGGCATTGGACGGCAATGCCGAGCAGTAATGACTATATGGGCATTAAATTCAAGCCATGTCAAGTTCCACTCTAAACTCCAATAAAAATGTGGTAATTGAATCACTAATATGGAAAGCTGACAAATCTAACCGGGCTCTTAATTTAATTTTCTTCTTCTCCTAACCAGAACTGCGGCCTTTCCAATTTTAAACAAAAACAACACACAAAGAAGTGTCTAGATGCTTTATTGCTTATGTGATGGATCTGCCCACAAAGCATACACTTAAGATGCTAATGTGCTATTCTCTTTGTATTTTGATGGAGACCTTACATAGAGCAGGGAGATGAATAGGCTGACAAGGACCGGGTTGGATGCTTGTTGCCACATTCGATGGTTGAAATGTAGCTCCTTGTCTTCCATCGTGTCTCTTTGTGTCTCTGACATAATTCCATATGGTGATCACTGTCTGAATTGTACGAATGCTTGCACTTTGTTCGAAAGCTTTTTAAAGATTACATTTGTAACAAGATTATTTTACACCATAGATTCTTAGATAATAATTATTAGTTCCATTCTACTATCATTATTTGTTATTATAATAGAAATAGCGGCCATCATTCACCCAGATATGCCTAGACAGACAATAATTGAAACAGATAATTTAGAACAATCATTTTTTTGCTGTTGTGATGAAAAATAAAAAAAGATAATATCATTTACTTGAATCACTATTTGCAGCACAAAAAATATTTCTACTTGCTGGAAAAGAAATTTAAATTTACAAGTTATTTTATTTAGTTAATTATTAACTTGTAAAAATGATAAAGAGTAAATTTGCTCTTCTTGTTATTTTACAGCCACTATAGTAAAATAATAATCATTTGTTAAAGTCCGATTATTGATATATGCTAAGATTAGGAGGGATCTATGGTATTTTAGTGGTCATCATTTTAAACCTTTGCGCAATTCTCAAAATTTATTTTTTTACTTTTCTTGTATTATAGAGGTCCTTGTATGTCATTTTGTCATAGCTTAAAAATATTGGAGTAATACATATGCACTATAAGCTCATGCAAAGCACGTTTGAAATAATAGTATTGTAACCATTATGTTAGTTTCGACGACCCACCATTATATTATTAAGATAAATAATATAAAAAATATAATTATTTTATTTTTATTATAATGTATCATTACAATATAAATAATGACTCTTATTTTTAATTATACTTTTATTGAATAAAATAGTATGATCAAAATTCAAATTTTTATTTCAAAATTCTCCCTGAAAGTGAATTAATGGTTCAAAAAATAATATTATTTTATGTAATAAAAATGAAAGGAGAGATAACATCACTGTTCTGCTATTAACCATCATTTTGTATTATAATAATATTATTTTGTAACTATTTTAATATTAAAATTTAAAAGTTGATTTTGAGATAAATATTAGTCACTATAACCATTGTAACAATCAATACAATTTTCAATGAGGTTCTATTATAATAGGATAATGTGTTATAAATATCTGGGTCATAGGAGTGTGCTTAGTCCTAGAACGGTCAAATGCTGGAGAGAACTTGAATATAATACAGGATCAAAAAATCGAAATAATACTTTATAACTAGCTTCATTGAATGTGATGCTGAGTTATTAAAATTGTATCATAGTAAACCTGGTCCACGATCTTTGTAGACTAAGATAGAGCAGTGCAAGCTAATTGAGGCTAATCATGAGCTAATTATAGTATTTATGATTGAATTTGAAGAGGTTTAGACTTTTAACCAATTGAGGATGCTAGGGCTTAAACGAGAGTGTGTGAAAATCCGTACAAATGTGTGTTCGGTGCTACATTGATTATATGATCGGAAGATGTTGCATGCTTTTATAGAACCAAAAAATCTAAATAAAGTTACTTTTAGAGCATGAAATTAATTTATGAATAATTTTGATCCACTAATTTATTTATTATTTATATAAATA
This sequence comes from Phoenix roebelenii, assembly GCA_025769935.1. Classification (NCBI taxonomy): domain Eukaryota; kingdom Viridiplantae; phylum Streptophyta; class Magnoliopsida; order Arecales; family Arecaceae; genus Phoenix; species Phoenix roebelenii. The sequence continues at coordinate 9,423,949 of JAOXJJ010000002.1, read as the reverse complement.
TTTTAATACTTTATATATGGGTCATTTGGATCGGGTCGGGTCTGAATTCAGTAAACCCAGACCCGATTCAAAAATAGAACGGGTCCAATTTTAGGATCCAATCTGGCCCTACGGATTTTCCAATTTAGATCCGGGTCAGATTTAAATGGGACGGGTCGGGTCAAATCACGGGTCAACCCGACCTCTTTTTCAACCTTAGAAATTATGGATAATTTTGATCCACTAACTAGTTAACAAAAAAAATATATAGTTGACTGAGATGACATTCTTTAAATTTTATCAATTTTATCATAAGAAAAGTTCTATTTATTTGAAAATTGACTTGATTATGTGCTCTTGATATATTTTTCCTCCTCTTAAACATGGCAACGAGATGCACTGAATATTTCACATTTGACGGGGACTTTTTGCCAAAGAGTTAGCTTTAGATGCGGTATAAGTTTATGGATTATCTTGCTCCTCTCAAGTGCCTGTCATGTCTGTGGGAGATGATTGAGGCGGGGCGGTCGTGGGCAAAACGTGGGGGAAATGGTGGTCCATCAAATCAATCTTCCGGACCCTAGATTTGTGAGATGGATCCCATTCTTTTTCTAAAATAATCAAATTTAGTTTCATGGACCTTCCAAAACTCTAACTTGCCATTAAAATTAAATGATAATTATTATTAATAATTACTTTTATTGAATAAAATATTTTTTCGAAATTCAATTTTTTGTTTCAAAATTCTTTCTAAAAGTGGTTAATGGTTCAAATAAGTAATATTATTTTATACAAGAAAATCAATTAAAAAGATAACACCATTTTTTGTTATTAACCATTATTTTTTGCTATAATACTATTATTTTGATAATTATTTTAATATTAAAATTTAAAAGTTGCTTTTTGAGATAAATAATGATTGTTATAATTGTTACAACAACTAATACTGTTTTGACCGGGGTTTGCTGTAATGGGACAATGTGTTATGAAAGACATGAGGATCTATGCGAGAATATGTCTAGTTTTCTTAAATAAAATCCTAAATTTTTAAAATGGCACCAGATCGGATACAACCTATACAAATGAGCATTGAAATATATATCCATTAAGACTAAGCATGAATTAATCTTGGTATTTATGATTAGATTTAAATATATTTGATTTTTTTTAATAAAAATGCTAAGATTTAAATAGGAGAAATATACGAAGATCTATGTATGTACTTGGTCTCATATTAATTATTCTATGGAAAAATCTTAAATATGTATATAGGATTAAAAATTTTATTTAATACCTTTTGGCTTGTCTGTTTTTGGATTTGATCGGAGTTGTGATAAGATTGGAGTTGTGCTCTTAGATAAATAAAAATAGAGTTATTTTTAGAGAGTAAAATTATGGATAATGTGATCCCTTAAAAGAAAGGAATAGTTAACTGAGATGACATTCTTTATTCATCAAAAAAAAATAGAGTTATTTAAAAATTGACTTGTTATGCGCCCTTGATGTTTTGTGTATTTTGGCTCCGTGAACGTGGCAATGAAATGTGTTTTTTTTGTCAAAACGGTAAATTATATAGTTCTAAAGTAAGTACATCCTGTCAGATCACGATAAAATAAAGAGTGCAGAGCTGAAAAAATAACTTCTATAGATGTCTAAAGGAACTCCCTGGAGTGCCGTGCGATGAAGGAGGCGACCCAGTCTGCTGCCCTGTTCGCCTTCCAAAGAGTACAGAGCTGAAGAAATATCTGCCGAGCCAGTCTCCGAATCTCTCTAATGAGTACTATCCACACATCGGATCCAATCAACCACCACAGAGGAATCTCCCTCAAAAAGCATTCACTCGGCATCGAGGACTCTCTTTGCAAAAGACAATCCCTTTCATGCAGCTTGAAGCTCTGCCCCAACAACTATAAGTCCCATTGTGTGCTTATCCTCTGCTGCCACCATCCTATCCCAGAAATTTCTGTTCACAAATCCAACCTTTCCAAATTCATTATCCATCGACATGCTTTTGCGGAAATTTATTTTGAGATAACTAAAAGTTGAGGGTACGAAAGAGTTGGATTTATGCGCGTTATAAGTTTTTTTTTTTTCTTCCCAAGGGCCTATCATGTTTATGGGATGTGACTATGAGATTGGAGATGATTGAGGGGACACGGTGGTGAGGAGAAAGGGACAAAAATATTAGGACAAAATTTTTTTGAGCGTTATAACATTCTTCTTTTAAAATACAAATGTCGTTTCATGGACCACCCAAAGCTTTTATTATTTTTCTTAAACAGAAGAGGCTCTTATCCGTTATATATATATTTTCTACATCAAATCAAAGCTCACAAAATTAGGACTATTGATCAAAATTTTGATAATGCTTTTTAATTATTTTTTATATAAAATTTTAAGTTATTATAAATATTATTAAAACAGACTCAACTTATAAACTATAGGTAAAAGGACATTGCAGCACCATCTCATTTTATAGGATGGTAAGTTACTCAGAGTAGGTCAAAGCTGCCGGTCTGGGATCCAGAACAAACAACAAATATAAAAATTATTTGTAGAGAATTATGAGAAGCTAATAATATTGAAAAGAATACATTTGATGAGAGACCAAAACAAAATTTTACTAAGAAAATAATAACTCAAAGGTGTTGTGTTGTAGAGCCAAAGACTTGCACGGCCTTTGATACATCTCTTTTCATTAACACTGTCATGTCCTTGGTCCGCGGCCGACACCAACTCTAAGCTATTTCGTCTTATTTTAGACCTTGCAACACTTCATCTCAGCATTGATTCCATAATTACCATGTCGAGATTCCATAACATTCTAGCTTACGCCACTAAACATCAAAATGCCAGTCACAATCATAGCTCAATAGAGCATTGGGCATTACCTATGCATAAATAAAATTAGGAACAAAACTTTAGCCATATCCACATGCTTCTAATTGAGCAACTCTATGTATCTATATAAAATTTGCATATAGAATCAAATCCTCATACATAGGTTCTCCTAAATGTTCAAACTTTGAAATAGCTTCAAAATTAACTTGCGGGCCAAAAACTTTATGGAATACTAAGGACAATATGAATTATCGATGCCAAGCATATCTCATGTTACTTAATCTCTGAAACTATTTCAAAATTAGTGAGCTCTTAATTCTCAAGATTGACTGAATTTCTAAAAGAAACATCCATTTCTTGGATAACTTCAACACATGACTCTTCCCCATGATTGGCTAAATCTTTAAATGTTCACATTTTGAAATAGCTTCAAAATTAACTTGCGCACCAAAAACTTTGTAGAATACTTAGGGACAACATGAATTATCGATGCCAAGCATATCTCTTATTGCTCAATCTCTAAAACTATTTCAAAATTAGTGAACTCTTAAGCCTCATGATTGACTAAATCTCTAAAAAAAACATCCATTTATCGGATAACTTCAACACATAACTCTTCTACATGATTTATCTCCTTAGCACGGACCTTTACAATCGAATCAACTGTAGCATCCTTTGGCTCTTTATGACTTATGACACTTCAAACACCAAAGAAAAAATAGAAAAGAGATGCTATAAGAAAAATTTAGAGAGAGAAGAAAAAAAACTTGAGAGAGAATAAAATTTTTAATTAGAAAATAGAAGCCCAAAGTTTCTCTCTACTACAAGGATGTCAGAAATATGCCTCCCGCTCTCCCTCTCTCTATCCCTTTCTCTCTCATGCCACACGAGTATCATAAGCACGGCTTGAACCTTTTCCGGTGAAAGAGATTCATACACACAGACCTCCCCTAAAAAGATAGGGTGTGCTGATTTCCCACAAGTTTTGAGGCGCAACCACCCTATGAGGATCCAATTTGGCCAAACATTTTAAACCTTCCACAAGATTGGGAAGGTCAAATGCAATCTTGAATCGAATTGCTACATGTATGATAGAAGGAATAGAAAATTTCATAGCTTTTATTTGACAGCCATCAACTTCCTTCTTATTTGCCAAAGTTGCAGTCTTGGTTACAAAGTAATCTAGCCCAACCATAGCAACCATGTTTCCACAGGGCATACCTTCCAAGGCACTTGTTTCTTACCCATCGAGACTGCACTTCTTTGCAAGCTCTTCACAAATAAGTCTTTCTTCTAACCTGAGACATAGCTTGATCCTTCAAAGATAGTAGTAGCATCAATTATAATTGATGCGGGATTTGCACCCCGTCACCAGCATAGTCCCCACCGATCCGAGCAGCGGAAGAGAAAGTGTCCCTCAGAAGGTATTGTCCGCTTTGGTCTGCTCCGGCCCGCAGCGTCCAGCGCACGCGGGGGAAGACTTACGGTCTCTCACGGTTTTGCCCCACAAAAGGCGCCTCCCAAGGGAAGGGTTATTGAGCCTCCCATTATATGGCACAGACCTTCCCGCTACACGGTCGATGTGGGACTAAATTCGGGGAACCCCCCGCAACAATAATGATTTACCTCTTAAATTATCAAAATAAAAGTCTACAGGCTTGCATTGTCATACAATAAATTACTGGAAGCTCATCAACCATGCTGAGCTATAAATATACAATCCACCAATCTCAAAACCATTGGCTCTAATATCATATAGAGCCACGAATATACGAACCACCAACAATCAAATCGCCACTCCAAAGGCTACGCTCCAAATAAATTTAATCAAAACTACAAAAAGAAACCATTTGTCAATACTTTAATCTCCCTCTGATACCATATAGAATGGCATACTATCTGTTGAAATCATCACTTGTCCCAAAAGATTAAGCTAATAGGATGAGGTAGATTTATTTATATATTTTATATTTTCTTACACTCCTTCACATGTAGGCCAGACTTTCCTTTAATGGGTAAGCCCAATATGTGAAATTTTTAATAATGGGGTTAAAGAGTGTGAGGACCCGTGCGGACTTATGTTTAGTCCTACATCGGTTATTCGCTAGGTAGATCTTGGGTACTTATACAGGATCAAGGAACCCAAATAATATCTTTCGGCTAGCCATTTTGGATGAGATTCTGGGTTATTATAAATGGTATCAGAGCAGACCCGGCCCATAACTTATGTGGATTAGGGGACACTGCAGCACGGATCCATTGAGGTTGACCACGGGCCGATCGTGGTGCTTGTGATTAGATTTGAATGGATTTAAACCCTTAGCATGACGAGGACGTCAGGGCTTAAATGAGGGGAGTATGTGAGGACTCGTGCGGGCGTGTGTTTAATCCCACATCAGTTATTCACTGGATAGATCTTGGGTACTTATACAGGATCAAGGAACCCAAATAATAACTTCCGGCTAGCCATTTTGGGTGAGATCCTGAGTTGTTACAAATTGTATCAGAGCGGACCCGGCCCATAACATATGTGGACTAGGGGACACTGCAGCACGAATCCATTGAGGCTGACCACGGGCCAATCGTGGTATTTGTGATTAAATTTGAAGATATATGAACCCTTAGCCTAACGAGGACGTCAGGGCTTGAATTGGGGGAGTATGTGAGGACCCGTGCGGACGTGTGTTTAGTCCTACATCGGTTATTCGCTAGGTAGATCTTGGGTACTTATACAAGATCAAGGAACCCAAATAATACCTTCCGGCTAGCAATTTTGGATAAGGTCCTGGGTTGTTATAAAGAGTGCGGAGACAGGGTTTGAACTTAGGACATCTGCTCTGATACCATGTTAAAATCACCACTTGTCCTAAAAGCTTAAGCTCATAGGATTAGGTAGATTTATTTATATATTTTATATTTTCTTACTATCCATAGTAGATTAAATATACCGGCTTAGGATCCAAATAAATACCAAATATAAAAAATATTTGCTGAGAATTTGGGAAAAAAAATAATATTGAAGAGAGAATAAATGTGTAGTAGAACTAAAACAAAATTTAGTTAATAAAATAATGATAAAATTCCCAACTAGAGGCTGAAAGCAATTTTTTCTCTCTCCTTAGAACTAAGATATTCAGCTTTCTTACCACAATCTCTCTCTCTCCCTTAACACAATCAAAAATGTCAGGTTGTAGAGCCCTCAAGGAAGAATACTGATTTAGGTGGAGTCAGGCAAACAATGTTTCTCCATAAATTCGGCAAACAATGTTTCTCCATAAATGTCCTGTACAATTAGGATGTTCTTGTCCTAGTTATCATTTGTTAGCTAATTTTATGGTTTCCTATAAACTAGAAACTAACACATGCGATGCACATCGATCATGCACATAAGTTATGTTTTATTAGTTAGATATATATTTATTAAAACTTACTCTCATTTTTTGTTGATCAATTATATTTTCTAAAATCATGTTCTGAAAGCAGGAGAAACTACGATAGTTTAATTTTAAGATTAGCTTCTATTAAAAAAAAATGAAGATGAGTTCATTTAGCAAAAGAAGTATATATTTGTAAATATGCTTTCTAAATGGTTGGAAAAGTTAGACATCAGGGACAACTCAGTGGCTCAATGACAATGATGATAAATTATGAGAAAAATATAAGGGCCATAAAATATTTGCTATACTTTAAGCTGCATGTTTCAGTATGCAAATCTCTCAATTAAGCAGGGTAGCATGCCTTTAGCTTTTCTTGCAAGAAATGCAACAATTCCTAGCCCCAATTTTGGCCCTCATCCCATCCACAATGCATGTATAAACTCATCCCATCCACCTGATATGCTGGCTTGTGGCTGGGAATGATGTCCGAATATCCAAGAATTAAGGACAGCGTGGGTGGTCAAATCTGACATCAATGCTTTCATAAGAGGATGGAAATGATTTTTTTTTTTTTTGCTGAAAAAAAAAAAGAAGGGAGAGGGGACAAGTCCACCCCGCGTAACAGTCCCCACTGGGCCCCCACCCCGTCAGGAGAATGTTCGATGTGGTTAGAAATGACTGTGTGTTGGGCATCCCGGCCGGTTTTACTCATATCCTTCCCACCCGTAGGCCGGTTTGGTTACCCGATCCGACCCTCCATGTGAGTACGTCACACCTGGCACCATCCAGGCTATCAGCCGACCAGTAGCACTTCCAGATCCCGTGTCCAGGCTAGGGGCATCCGGTCCTCAAATTTAATCGACGTCCGTGCATTTCGAACCTGGAACCACTTGGTTGGAAGCAAACGTCCCGTTCCAACTGGACTACCACCTTGATGGTAAATGAAAAATCTTTCAACAATAATCTTAGACCTTAGACCAAAATTAAAGCGTGCCAAACTAATCCTCCTAATACAATTATTTTCCTTTGGTATTGGATATATTTTATTCATAGCACGGACTATGAACAAAATCGTCATGTCTAACGTCTTGTTCTGGTCAAATATTCCAATCCCCGACAGAAGTGTGTATTATATTCTATCTACATCCAACTTTGTCCTTGGCACCATGTTCCGGTGCGTTGTATCCAGAGTGGAATCCATTTTGAAGTGCCATTAATAAACAAAGTCCTCATCTCCCGTGGATCACATGCCAGCCAGGTCGGTTCATATCTAGATCCCACCAGAAACCCCATTTAGGAACGGTCAAAAGTAATAAAAATTTTCTTGTCTAGGCTTTTCTGGACAAAAGAAAAAAATATGGGAGAATATTTTTAAGTATATTAGTTTTCATAGGTTTATTTTTGTGTTGGCAAAGGAAATTCCTAAGAGATTATGAACATTTTGATGTCTCCAATCAAAATTGTATACTAATCTTAGATAAATAATGCATGAGGGTATAAGCTCACACTATTGTGATTTCCTATCTTATTAATTTTATCCTTTATGTATTTGAAAATTCTTCCATTTTTTACTAGTTCATCTTTCTTATTGATGACATTCTTTACTTCTTTCTTTTACATCATGAGAATTAGATGATATTCATATAACTAACAACATAATGTGTAGTTGGAGAAAAATTGTTGCATAGGGAGACATAAACTAGCAAAGATGCCAAATATATTAATATACATAGGTGAATAAAAATGATGAGAATTGCATGTAATGTTAAGATTTATCTATACTATTATAATATCATCTCTTAGCAAAAGCTACATTTTTTTAGATTTTACATTTACCATAATTTTCAAAGCAATTCTTCATTAATCTAAAAATCTTCTGTAAAGGGTTTAGAATATCCAGGTGAAGTAGAGTATTATTGGGGATATTATAGATTCCAGAAGCTAGAGAAATCTCATCTTTAAAGTCTAGTTTTGAACAGAGGATTGTAGATCAAGCCTCATCCAGATCCTTACCCTCTTGGTTGAATTTAGAAGGACGTTAGGTTGAAGATTACCAAGCAGTATACCATCAATTTCGCAATTCCTAAGAAGTATATTGACGAGGTAACATACAAAATAGTTTCTTTGAATGTTCATCAAGTTATCATTGGGAGCCCATACCTTTGGGATTGAGATGTAATCTTCTACAAGTGACAATCATCTCATAAAGGATGGAAAGCAATTCATGATCAATGCCTCCAAAATATAAAGCAACATAGACTTTGCAATCGCAGCCAAGGCGAAGAAATTTGTTAACGCCTGCAACAAATTTGTGTTGATGGTATGAGAAGCTGATAGTACTCAAAAGAGGTTAAGCTCTCATCCCTTGGTTCCACCGATTGATCAACTAAGATTGAGATTAAGAGAAAGTTTTCATCATCGTTGTCGATGAGGAAGGTGTTAGAACCCGCCCATGTCGCAGAAAATTAAAAAAATTTCAGATGCAGCGGAAGTGGCATGCGCGGGATCAATCGTTCATCTCATGAACGTTATTCAAAAACCGTTCGTAGATAGATTAGGATTAAAACTTTTAAAAACATTATGAAGATCAGATCTTCACCTTGTGCAGATAGATGATCACCGCAAACTAAAGTTCGTGGTTTAGGATGAATGCTCGCTTGAAGCCGCACACGCGTCCGGCCTCTAGGGGTATCCACACGAAGCAGAAACCGATCCAAGCTTCTGTCTCCCCGAGGTGCTAGCTCCCTTGCAGAGACAACTTTAATGGCTGATTTCCTCCCTTTTAATCAACCCTTGATTGCCTAAGGGAGGAGGATGAAGAAGGTGGACTCAAGGAAGAAGATCACCAAGCCTTGCAGCCCCTTTTCCCTTGCAAGCGTTGGAAGGAGGAAGAGGATGCCACCAAGACTCTTCTTGGCTTTTCCTTTGCTTGCGGCTGAAACAAGAGGAGGAGGAGAAGAGGGGCCATGGGTTAGAGAGGAGGAGGGCTTCAATCCCCTAATGCACCCCCACGCCTCCTCTTAAATAATATGTGGAGCTCCTACTTTTGTAGGAGCTCCTTGATAAGTTTCCAAGAGGGGCGCCGGCCCCTCTTGTTGTGCCGCACCATGCAAGGAAGAGGAGGAGGGGCGTGAGCCCCTCCTTCATGTGTTGCCCTAATCCTCCTCTAAGGAGGATTGGGAGGCCCTAATGTGGCTAAGCCCTAATCTAATTAGGCTTAGTCCAAGGGTGAACCAATTTCGGGTTTAATCAATGCTAGTTCTAATCCAATTAGAACTCAAATGAATTATGCTCGATTGAACCCTTCAATCCTAATCTAATTAGGAGTCATCTTAATTCGTTACGACTTATTTAATTTTAGTCCTAATCCAATTAGGACTCTAATTTGAATCCGAAGTCCTAATCTAATTAGGACATCTAGGAATCATATTCTAAGTAGGAATCCAAATTGAATTCAAAATCCTTAATTTAATTAGGATTGTAGGAATCCTACTCTAAGTAGGACTCCCAATCATAGTCCAAGTAGGAATCCCAGTCCTAATCCAATTAGGACTCCAGAAATCCTACTCCAAGTAGGATTCATGTTTTAAGTCCAATTAATCAATTTCTATTGTTCCTTCTTCAACTGATTATCAATCGAATTGATTACTCGTGATTCATAATCATATTTCAACCATCGGATCGATCAATACCTCTAGTGTGTGTGACCCTATAGATTCTATTCTGACTGGTAGTGAGATATATTGCGATCTCTATCACAATATCATTGAAAACTCCTTTCAATGAGTTGGAACAGTTCCAACTCAACTCATCAGGGTTTATCGATCATCAAGATATTCCCTGTGAGTCTCACCATCCACCAATGACACCTAGCAGCATGTAGTGGCTACCCAGTAGAATGGAATAATGAACCTCTA
>JAOXJJ010000002.1:9374079-9384204 GCA_025769935.1 Phoenix roebelenii | reverse complement strand
CTTGAGTTAGAGTCTATTTAAATATGATAGCAACAAGTCTCTATTGTCCTTGCAATTCTAGTTTCATATAGTAATACCTGTTCAAATTTTGAGTTAAAAATTGGAAATCCCTGACTAATGAAGTTTGTGGGTAACTTTACTGCAAACCCTCACGAGACAACACTCGTCCACTAGAGTAACCTAGGGGTTTAACGGCTTGTTGCACGTGCTAAGTGCAATCGTTATGCTCTACGAAAGTGAGTATTTATCTTAGTTCATGTATATATATAATAATAATTAATACTTTTACATTCTCATTTCCGCTCTAAATTGCTAGAGATTAGCAATAAGCTAGTTAGGGGTGTGATGAGAGCACAAAAGTGCAAATCGTTATACCATCTTAATTAGTATTTTAACTAATCATTAATGATAAAATTTACTAATTAACGTTGTATTTGTATTTGAGTACAAGTAATCCAAGAGACTCAATAACATTGGGTTTGAGCCCAATGCAGCCGGCACATCCGAGATCTCCCAGCGTATCACGCCCGCATGCCAGCCTATCTGCATCCCAGCAAAGATCCCGCGGCAGCTTCCATCTTCATCGTCCAGCTCGTCCGTGTGATCCCTCACGTCCATCGCTCCTCCTGAGCGTCTCACACATTCAGTGAAGTCACAGCATTCTCCCATGAATCACGCCCGTCTGCATTCATCCTCCGCGTCTGCAAGCATCCCGTGCGAAAACAGGGGAGAACAACGGTCGGCGAGCAATCTCCTGCATGCCTTGTTCTTCTTCATTCCACGCATCACCGGCAGTCCACCCCTTCCAAATCACCATTCTGGATTAGCTCTCTCAAAACATGGCATCCTCTTCCGCGTGCGACCCGGATCCACGTCTTCCATCCAAAGATCCCGCGGCAGCCAGCCATTCGGAAAGGAAATTCCATCGCGTCCGAGCCGCAGTGATCCAAGCTCTTCCGGATTCAAGACCCCTTCCTCCGCCATTTCTTTTGCCCGTGATGCAGCAACAGGAATCCATCTCAGCATCGTCCGAGCCGCATCAAAAGCCCAGCCTCCTTTCCGTGATCCCAGCTTCCACCACGGCCGTGATCGGCTCCTTCCACGGATCACTCTTCAATGACCTCCTCCCGCTTCCAATCCGGCACCCAAAGAAGGAAACCCATCATCTGGATCCACGTTCTCCTCCCGCGCCATGATCCAGCACCCGCCCACGATCAGCCGAGCTGTGCGTCCGCCCAACAATCAGACCGTGAATCCCCAGCTCCTCTCCGTGATCCCAGCCTCCTCCATGTCCGGGCATCTCATGATTCACATCCGCATCTCCAGCGCGCTCTCAGGGAATCCATCAAGGGGGAGAATGGATATAAGAAGGGGGGAAGAGGAGGGAAGGCCATGGGCGGGGGACCAAGAAACAGAGGGAGGTCGGCTGGTTCAAGAAAGAATAGAGGAGGGAGGAGAGGTTTTGTACTCGGTGGAGGAGCTTAGGAGGTGAGCTCGGTTGGAGGAAAAAGAACCAAGAACAGAGTGCTCTGTTCTTGGAAAGAGAAAAAAAAGAGTAGTTTATGTTGAAGTCCCACCGTGGGAGAGGAAGGGATTTTCTTATTTTTATTTTATTTTTATTTGCAGAAGAAAGAAGCATTAGGCTTCATCTTCAATTTTTTTTACTTTTTGTAATCCTTTTTTTATGAAATCAATCAATTTTCTTTCATGCAATCCTTGTTCTAGGTTCAGTTTAATTTCTATTTTTTTATGCAATCTTTTAATTTTTCTTTCATGCAATATATAAAATTTTCTTTTATGCAATTTATGTTCCAGGTTTCAATCTTCTTAGCACTATTTTCATCCATTTTAATTTATGCCAAATATTTTCTTTGATTAGTTAAATATATAAATGCTTTTAGAATTTAAATACCTGTCTTTTTGTCAATTTCAAGTAGAAAATATTCTCTGGTAGCCCAGAGAATCATTCAAACATCCCCGACGTAATGCTTTTCTTTTTGATATTCAAAAATCGATTTCAAATCCGAGTGAATGTTTTAATTTTTATGCAACTCTAATCGCCTCCCTGTGGATCGACCTCTTACGACCACTATTCTTCGAGTAGAGCAGGTAATAGTAAAATTAATTTAAACTTTGTTTGTCGGTTCTAACAATGATCTGTTTAGTATATTTTTAGGTAGACAGGAATTGGACAACACCACTCATAGTGATTCACCATATCGTGGTCGCACTTAAGCAACTTGTTCAGGACAATTGGTTGATGCGAAGCATTTTCTTGACTATAGGTACTGCAGGGGGATGTAGATGTTCTATCTTGATTGATAATGGTAGTACTGAAAACTTCGTATCTCAACACATGGTTGATAAACTAAAGATACCTACACAAAAGATTCATAAACCATATAAGGTATCTTGGTTTAAGGAGGGAGTTGAGGTTCCAGTCAGCCACAAGTGTCTAATAGACTTTTTCATTACGAAATTATACCAAGACCAGATATGGTGTAACGTTATACTTATGGAGGTGTGTCACATGTTGTTAGGTAGTTCTTGGCAGTACGATAGGAAGACCCAACATGACAGAGAAAATAAAACATATTCCTTTGTGAAAGATAAAATGAATATCACACTCTATCCACAAAAGGAATTGCATGGGTATAACACGAAAAATTTTGTGAAAGATAGAGGCAAAGAACGTACTCAAAGGGCCTTGATTCTAAATTCAAAATATTTCTGGCCTAAGATGAGAGACGACGTCATTAGATATGTGTGAAGATGTCAACATTGTCAGCATACAGGCTTGTACACCCCGTTGCCTATCCCTAGTGGCCCTTGGAAGGATGTTACCATGGACTTCATTGTAGGACTACCCATGACTGCTCGGAAGGTCGATTCGATTTTTGTTGTGGTGGACCAATTTTCAAAAATGGCACATTTCATTCCATGTAGGAAAACATCTGATGCATCTTATATAGCACATTTATTTTTTAAAAAAATTGTTAGACTGCATGGTATTCCAAGATCATTCACATCTAATAAGGACACAAATTTACTAGTTATTTTTGGAAAACTCTTTAGAGCAAATTTGGAACAAAATTAAACTTCAACAGTGCTTATCACCTCCAAACAGATGGTCAGACAGAGGTAGTGAACCATGCACTCAGTAACATGCTTAGATGTTTGGTTAGTGAGCGTCCTACTCAGTGAGATTTGGTTTTAGCATAGGCTGAATTCGCATACAACAATTCTATAATCATACTACTGGTAAGTCTCCATTTGAAATTATTTATGGTTTTTCTATTCCACATATATTTGATTGTGCTTCCATTCCCTATCATGGTCGGATAAGTGCCAAAGCAGAAGACAACATTGAGCAGGTCTATCACATCCAACGAGAAATTCATCAGCGCTTTCTTGACTCCAGTGCCAGGTATAAGGATGATGCTGACCGTCATCGTAGGGAGTTCATTTTACAGAGGGCGATCTGGTGATGGCCTATTTTAGAAGAGAGAAATTTCCATTGGACAGTTACAGCAAGCTCGGTCCGCAAAAGTATAGTCCATGCTGCATACATCGAAAGCTGGAGGAGAACGCTTATTTATTGAAGCTTCCAGACAACGTCCAGACTTTCCCAATTTTTAACGTCGTCGACCTGTACCAGTTCCATGGAGATCCACCAGAGAAGGTTGCAGTTCCAGATCTACCACGCACCATCTCAGAGTTTAGTTTTCATGAGGATATTGAGGATATTCTTGACGTGCGAGTAGTAGACACTAGGCGTGGGCAGTACCGCAAATTTCTTGTGCGTTGGCATGGAAAACCTATATCAGACAGTTCATGGATCAGCAAGAACAAGTTGAGGCACCAGAGATCCGATTTGTTGCAGCATATGCAGGAGGCCTACTCGTCAGGAGTCGAGTTCTTCCCAGCTGGGAGGAACTGATGTAGTCTTCAGACTCTATCTTATACATAGTTTATGTTTCTTATTGTTTCTGTGTTTTTCATCCAAAGCCATGTTTGGGCTTAGATTTTCAGTCAAGTCATGTACTAGTACTGCCAAATAAAAAAGGTCTACCTAGCTGTGATAGGAAGTCTAATCCAACTCCAAACCACCACACTTATTTGTTTAAGCCTTAGCCTTTCTTCAATGCCCACGGTCATCACTCATCTCTAGGAACAAAGGAGGATGGATGATAATCTTAAAAATAGAATTGTTCATGTTGAATGTATGGAAGAAGGGAGGAAGGAGGTTAGAAAAGAAAAAAAAAGAAAGAAAAAAAAAAGAGAGAAAAAATACTGTTCATGTGAACAGTAACCCGACCCATTACTGTTCACCCGACCCGGTTACTATTCATGAAACAATAACTCGACCTATAAAAAGAGGACAACAGCCAAAAAAAGGTGGAGAAAAAAAACCTAAAAAGGTGAGAGCTACCATGGGCGAAGCTCTGAGAAACTCTTTTTTCTTCCTCTTTTATCCTGCTTCTTAACCTATTTCTTCTTGGAGCCACCTTCTGGACCCCATCATCCTTCATCTTGATACCTTGTTGCAGCACAGCCTGAAGATTCTCATTGGATTGGAGGGACCAAACTCGCAGAGGTAATTATCCGACGAGTTCTATCACCATCTTTGCCCAACCCTCGTTTCTTCATCCATCAATCATTCTCCACCCATCATCATTACCATCGTTGCCATCTATCACATCCTTGGAATCTGAGTTTACTGGCAGTTTTTTCTTTTTGTTCTATTGTCGTTATTTCAGTTTGCTGCACTAGTTATATTTTATTGATTAGGTTTCATTAATAAGATATCTATCATGTTCTGTTTTGCATTTACATACCTCTATGATGATCTTTTGGAATGATGAGAATTTGCTGAAGTGTCTAATCAATCATACCATAATTAATTATTATGAAATCAAACTACACCTATAGTAATTGATTATAGGTTGCACAAGATTTAGACTTGGTTTTTTGCCAATCCACAATTCATATGGAGTGTTAGGTACTAACTTAGTGGGTATCTTGTTTAATATATAAACAGTTGTCTCCAAGGCATAACCCCAAAAGACAGGTAATTCTGACATGCTCATCATCGAACGAACCATATTTAATAGGGTCCTATTCCTTCTTTCTGCAACACCATTTAATTGTAGTGTGCCAGGGGGAGTAAATTGCGAGATGATGCCCTTTTCTCTGAAATGAGTCTGAAACTCAATTGAGAAGTATTCACCTCCCCTGTCAGAGTGGAGTACTTTGATACTCCTTTCCAGTTGGTTCTCAACTTCATTCTGAAATTCTTTAAACTTTTCAAAGGATTCAAACTTATGCTTCATCAGATATATGTAACCATATCTGAAATAATCATCAATGAATGTGATGAAATATGAGAAATCACCTCTGGCTATATGGATAAATGGACCACATACATCAGTGTGCTGTGGCTCTAGCTACTTTCCCTGTGAAGGGCCTCTTGGTCATCTTTCCTTGAAAACAAGATTTACATTCTGGATAAGGCTCAACTTTTGAAAGTTTCAAAGGCCTATCCTTGAGTAATCTATTGATCCTATCAAGATTAGCATGACCAAGCCTTAGATGCCACATGTAAGTAAGATTCACATCCCTCTTTCTTTTAAGGTTTTTCACACTGGTACCTGCATCTTCCTCGACACAATTAACAGAGTCTACTACATGATTTAGAATATAAAGACTATTCACAATATCACCAGAAGAAACAAAATGATTTTGAAATTTAATGACAAGCTTTGAATTAAAAGTCAATGAATAACCACACAAACCAAGTTTTGAAACAGAAATCAAATTTCTACGAACATTTGGAACATAAAGACAATGTTCTAAAACTAAGATCCTATTATGAGGTAGACCCAAATAAAAAGTTTTGATGGCGGTCGCTGCAGTAGTTGCACCCATCCCCATCCTCAAAGTCACTTCCCCATCATTTAGTCTTTGGGTTTCCTTGAACCCCTGCAACATATTGCAAATGTGTGAGGTAGTTCCAGAGTCCACACACCAATAATTAATTGGACCATCCAATAAATTAATTTCAAAGATGAGCATACCTTCAGAAGGTTTCTTGTTCTTCAAAGAAGCAAGATACGTGCAGCAGTTTTTCTTCCAGTGTCCTGGCTTGCCACAATGGAAACAATTTCATTTTGGCTTCTTCTCTGTGTTGCCCTTATCCTGTTCCTTAGTCTCCCTGGTTAGAGGACCAGCCTGAGACCTTCCTCTTCTTGTTGAACCTCTTGCCCTTAGGATGAAATGGCTTGGTTTCTAGAGGAGGATACTGATTTATCAAATAATATAAGAGAACCTTTCTCTTTCTTAATCAGATCCTCTGTTGCTTGCAACATGTTGAGCAGCTCGGACATAGTCAAACTCATCTTGTTCATATTGTAATTAAGTATGAATAGATTATAATTTTCAGGCAGAGATGAAAGGATCGCATCTACCTTGGTCTCACCATCTATATTTGCACCCAGAGTCTTTAGTTCGTCAATCTAAGAAATTATTTTTAGGACATGATCCCAAATTGGAGTACCTTCCACCATTTTGGTGGTCGTCAACAATTTTATTGTTTGCTGGCATGCAGATCTGTTTTACTCTTCAAATATTTTTTGAAGATACATAAGCATATCCTTTGCTGTAGGTATACCCTCGCATTGCTTCTACAACACATTGGCCATAGAGGCCAGTATGTAGCATCTAGCAAGCTCATTGTCATCATACCACTTATCAAAAGCAACCTTTTGCTCTTCAGTGGCACAATCTACAACAAGCTGTGGTGGGTCTCCCTTTAGAACATGGACAATCTTGTCAGCAGTGAGAATAATCATTAAGTTCCTCTTCCAATCAATAAAATTTGGCTCAGTCAAAAGGTTATTATCTGCCATCAAGATGGTAGCCCAGTTGGAATGGGGCGTTTGCTTCCAACCAAGTGATTACAGGTTCGAAACGCACGAACGTCGATTAAATTTGGGGACCGGATGCCCCTAACCTGGACACGGGGTCTGAAAGCGCTACTGGTCGGCTGGTAGCCTGGGTGGTGCCAGGTGTGACGTACTCACACGGAGGGTCGGGTCGGGTAACCAAGCCGGCCCACGGGTGGGGAGGGTATGAGTAAAACCGGCCGGGGTGCCCAACACTCGATCATTTCTATCCGCATCAAACATTCTTCTGGCTGGGTGGGGGGCCCAATGAGGACTGCTACGCGGGGGTGGGCATGTTCCTTCCCCCCTCTTCCCCTTTTTCATTAGCAAAAAAAAAAAAAAAAAAGAGGTTATCATCTAAAATTCTTGATAAAGAGTTAAAGTTGGTCATAATTAATCTACAAAAACATTCACATATATGTTTTCCAATAGTTTTGAATTTTTGAAAACTAATGGTACCTCCCACTCAGGCAAAGTAATCAAACAAACATAATAATCATATTTAAAGATAAACTAGAATATAACAATTATATTCACTATCTAAGTGGGTATTAAGAACTTTTACCACAACAATAATTCTATTTTGGTAATTATGGTACAACTTGTAAAAGCGAATAGATACTATTCATCATGATCACATCACATGTCACATATCTTATATGTGAATTTCTATGACTCTTAATTTTCTTTTGGCCACCAAATCAAACCCAATTCTCTGCTATTTTAGCATATGTGTTTATTTGGTTAAGTGTTGACCATTATTTAAATGACATGCATCTTTAGTAAGATTGTTCTATTATTTTAATAACCCTCCCACTACTAATACACATACATTTATTTTTTCAAAAAGTAAACCAGAACCTCAAAAATTGATAATAGCATTAACTAATTTTAGTTTCAACTAAGATTAATTAAAAGTGTTCCAATATACCAACAATAGGGGGTCATAGGTGCTATCAAATAACCCTATTTAGTACTTTTTTGAATTAAATAATGATTATTTAATTAAATAATATTTTTTAAAAATATTATTATAATAATAAATGATCATACTAGGTCAAACCCAAATAACTGGTCAAATTGTTACGCATGAGCTATGGATATTTTAGTCATGCTAACTGGGCCTTAATTCAAATGATTTAACATTTAAATAATAATTAAAAAGGTTACTAACTCTTAGCTCCAGGCCCAAAACCCATCCTGATCCATTAAACAAATATGGGCTGATCCATCTGCATAAATCCATGAGGATATTCGGACCGGGCCCAACCTGAAGGCCCATTAACCTATTCGGATTGGGCTTCACAAGCCCAAGCCCGCGTCCAAAAGAAAGCCCTCAACCTTATTCTCTCTGTCATCTTCTTCTTCTCGCCGCCGCCACCCTGTTTCTCCTTTTTTTTTCTTTTCTTTTTTTTGTTTTGGAGCAACCCGTGGCTGCCTCCCATGGCTGCCACCATGCCGGCAACCACCCGTGGCCGGCGACCCTCGCCGGGCCGCCGTGACGCCACGAGGCGCGCGGCCGGCCGTGGGGTGGCCGGGATGGCCCCCGTGCAGTGGCTTCCGCCCGTGAAATGGCCGGGCTCGGCCATTGAGTGGCCGAGCTTCCGGGTTTGCCGCGATGCCCCACGACGTGCGGCCGGCCGTGGGGTGGCTCGGGACGCTCCCCAGCCCGCGGCGGCGGCGGCGTCCACCCGCGGTGGAGCAGTGGGGCGGCAACGTCCGCCCGCTGCGGTGTCCCATGGAGCGGCGACAAGCGCCCACGGTGGTGGCGGGCAAGCCGCCTCGGCCTCCTTCCGCCGCCATCGCACGGTGCAGAGGGGCCGGCTGACGGCGAGGAGGACTCCTCTTCTTCCTCGTTTCCCTCTTCCTCCATGAATAAATTTTGAGGAGGATTTGAAAACGGGAATAAGATGAAGCCTGCGGGAGAAGAAAACAAAGAGGTCTTTTCCTTTTTTATATTTAATCCGAAAAATAATATACATTCATATTGCTTAACAAATCTAAAATAAAATCAAATTAGATATTTGATTATCAATGGGAGACCTGTGTTCTTAGACAAACCTGGGCTCTCAGGATGATTCTTCTAAAAATTTAGGAACCTTTTCCTGCAACAGAAGAGAATTAAAGAAAAAATCCTGCAAAATAGTGAACAAGTTGATAGAAACACAAATCTCACCACTAACACCTCCCAAGATATCTACGCTCACTAGGATCATAGAAAAACAAGTTTTCACAAAAATCCTTATATTCTTTTAATTCCAAATTTTAAGCTTCTACAAATTGTAAAATTGTCCATCAATACTTAGCAATTGACCTCCAAAAACATGAGATTAATTTAGTGGAATCCCTTTTACATACAATTTTGTTTATTTATCCTTCCACGACACTAGATTCCACATAAGCCAATAGGATCGAAAAAATATCACTTATTAAAATTCTGGCTTATATAATTCTTAATTTTGTAATTCAGTTGAACCACAAAAATTGTTTCTAAAGCAATTTCACAAATAAATATTTTATTTATAATAATAATAAAATATAATGAAAATAATTTTTATAAATCTTACCGGCCAGTTTTTCTTTTGGTCCAACCTCATACAGACATATTGAATATACTACCTCAAATTGAGGCTGGTGGATTTCTTATTGAGCATCTATACAAATCTATATGATGCACTTAAGACCCAAATTTGTCTGTATATTTGATCATGAGAAGACCATCAACAATTAACTGAGTCAAAGTACAAGACACCAAATATATTTGTATAGACCTCTTAGGTCAAAGGACATATGAACTAATTATACTGAATAATGTTCTCAACATCAGTGATCACTTCCATAAGCTATTCATATTTAGATCCCATTCAGTACATATACTCTTACAATGCACCCACTCATCTGTTTAAAGTCTCTACCTCAATGACGGAATCTGTCATCCTATTTATATAGCGGCACAACGAGTATAGGCTTAAAATATATAACTCGGCCTAGAACAATATGAGTTAACAAGGAATCGAAAGACCACCACTTTGCGCCTATGATTCCTTAATCATCGGTGTGGTCCTTCTACAATATCACTCAACATATATACCATGTGAACATCTCATGTCACAATAAAATATCCAATATATATATATATATATATATATATATATATATGAAAAGGAGACATATATAATTC
>JAOXJJ010000002.1:9355964-9373979 GCA_025769935.1 Phoenix roebelenii | reverse complement strand
ATATGAAAAGGAGACATAAATAATTCAATAATTATTAAAATTGTTTAACAAATTGGTTTTGGAGGGCATAATCTAATAGAACTACAATACAAAGAGTAGTTAGGTTTTCATTTAGAAAATTACTTGGCTAGAAATTAAATATTGCATAGATGGCTGGTTTAGAATGGGCTCCATATAATGTAGGCGTAAGATTTCCTGTCATACCTCCATGACAATTCCAAGTGGACTCTGCAAAAATAAATCCACTCGCATCTTATATAACTGATGATCTTGAATGTTTAGGAGACAGTGTGCTGTTAAATACCTACATGTTAAGCATATGAAGAAAGTTTACAGAATTTTTAAAGGGGGCAAAAACAAATCATGCAGGAAGGTGGAATACCAAATACTTCCATAAGCTTACCCCCGCATACGCCGCAGCCCCTCACTCCCCTGGAAATTAAAAAAAAAGGAGGCTCCACCATGGGCGAGAACTGGATGGTACAACAAGGGCTATTATTCTGTTCGAAAAGTAACAGTCAAAGAGCGATCCTCTATTTTGCAAATAATGTTACCAGTTGCAGAAATAGTTGATCGAGATGATGTGGTACAATGAGATTCGTCCAGCGCACTACCTATACGGCGACTCGAGCATCTCCTGAATCTTTTTAAGGCATCATGATTAGAACTCCCAAACCAACTACAAAAATTGGGACGAGCAAACTAGAGGCATTCGACTACGGAGCCGAGGTACATCAGCTTGACTAGAGCTCCAGCAATTCCACCACTTGCTCGATGATTACATCATATCCTTGGGTTGTTACGCTACATCAGCAGATTGTTACGACATAACCTAGAGTTTACTAGAATATGATTTGTTAAGATCCAGTATTTCAGCTATAAATAAATCAAAGGTAGCAAACTAGTCAGCCTGATGACTGATCTGAGTCGAGCAAGAATCCTCCTGTGGCAAAGGTTGTCCGCACGAATGTGCACGGAGTTTCTGCAATTCCACCACATACCGGATGATTACAGCACATTTTTGGGTTATTACGCTACGTTAGCAGATTGTTACAGCACAACCTAGAGTTTGTTGGAATATCATTCATTAAAGATCCGATATCTCAGCTATAAAAAGTTCCAGAGGCCTACACGCCAAAAATCGCCCTAGTTAGTAGAGACTTTGTATCCATTTTTCCTCCTTCACTCCCACCTCAAATCTGTTCTAACTTAAGCATCGGAGAACCCAGTTAGAACAAATCCAGCAAGCTCTTTAATCTTTGTTTATTGCCTCGCAGGTTCACAGGATGGGTGGCAACATTATCCAATTATAATAATGATTCCGCAAGCTTATAGTTATTGCCAAAACTGGCTCGTAATTCCGATTCCAATATGAAGGCCCAACAACAGCCTGATTCTGTGCTTCTAGTCGGGCCATGGTCCATTGAACTTATCATGATTGTTTTATTTCTGCCCTCAGCCTAACTCTAATTTATTATGGTTTAGGCTCCATTCCAATCGTTTTATACGTGAGCCTTGGTCCATTTTTTGGCCAGACGGACCTGACCTACCCCATTGATACCCCTACGTGATCTGACTTGGTAAAGAGAATATATCTTCCCCAAAACTGGACCTAACCCATGACCTTAACTAAGTTAATGGTATCCTCATTTTTGGTTTAAATCACCTCCATCTCCATTCCGCTGGCTTAAGCCATTATGTTCAGCTCATGAGCATAGCAAGGTGCTTTGGATCTGCACCAGAATGATTTGAGTCCTTATCACTCCATGAACTCCTCTCTCCATTGCCCATTCCCATTCTTCAAAACTTCAAAGAAAAGAACTTAGAGCATGCATGCTAATTGAAACATTTCTCATGAAATCCATTGTCTATGAACATAAAAGAAAATGTCAACAATCTTTGCTAAAAACATAAAAGAAAATGTCAACAATCTTTGAAACATTTCTCATGAAATCCCTTGTCTATGAACATAAAAGAAAATGTCAACAATCTTTGCTAAAAACATAAGATATATAGTTGTCACCCTTCCATTGCGTTTGGTCACCTACTATATCAGTGGGTTACTTTAGGGACCAAGGAAGATATTGTCTTAAATGCAGTCATATTTGAAAGATACAAGACTTAAATAAGTTGTGATCCCAGGTGTTGCTTCATAGGGGCAAGAAGATATGCTATCACTACTCATACCGGTCCACAAGCGTTGACAAAGCTTCCTTACAAGATTAATTCAATTCTAAGGAATGCTTTTTTTCAAACATGCAAGCACTACTAGCCTTTGAACTCCGCCATAGAGGGAAGACCTGAAAGGTCACCTTTTCTTTAATTATTACCATGTCGATTGCCATGCCTTCTGGAGGGTCTTTGGTTGTGTCCACATATGCCCTTTTTTTTGGGGTTCAGTTTTACCTTTTGACAGGGAAATAATGATGCCACCAAGAGGGAAGAAATAAGAGTTTAGTTAAGGATCTGTTGTGGGAAAGAAGAAGATGAGCTTGTTGGCAAAACCTCCTAAAAATGTCTGAAAATTATTAGAGATGGCTTGTGTTCATAGTGTTGCACCATGGAAAAGAAAGAATGGTAGGGATATATGTGTGAAGTAGACCGTAGATATGTGAGATGAAGCTTATTGACCACATTTTAAGTTCCTATGGGGAAAGCAAACTAGTTTTAAGAAAATGTAGCAATCAGATCAGTTCATAAAATAAAATGAAATGACCCATTTGCTTAATATTTGTGAAATGAAAATGTGGCAAGTCCTCATTTCAGTTTTTAGATGCAAAAGTCAGTGAATTATTTGTTAAACATATGTACAATAAATAGGAGATGGAGTTGATTTGATTTCTATTTAAAGAATATTTATGTCAATTGCTTGGTGCAACATATATAGTTATCAATTATCAATTAAATTGTAAATTTGATGTTGTATAAATTTGAGGACTACAAGAAGAACATATATCCATATTCATGCACCAAAACCTCTTAAAAGAATTAACATAATATAAGCAAATTAGGTTGTTAAGTCCCTAGACTAATATGAAATTAACATTGTGAGGGGAGGTAAACTACCTTTGATATTCTATTTTCCTAGTTACATGCTTTCTTGCTTACTGAACAAGTGCTCCAAACTATGAAAGCAATCGAGCAACTAATAGAGCAAACATTTTTGCACTTTTCTTTTATTTCCAAGAATTAATTATTATATGGAAGCTATACATTAATTGTTATCTTCATAAGATTAAAATAGTGAAAATCTGAATTTTCTTATGTCTACACATATATGGTATGATAATGTTTATAGTATGGAATGCAAGTTTCACGTGCTTTTAATTTCCAAGAAGGTTGAAGAATTACAATTTGCAAGCAAAGGAATGGTGAAACAAAAGATGTACATTAGTAGTTAAAAAAACTAATATATAATATCTAACTTCATTATATATTTTTATTTTGAGAAATCAATTTTATGATATGTTATTTTAATTTGTAAATATGTCATAGAATTATTTCTAAACAAAGCAATTTCACCGATAATTTTAATGGACATTATCCCAATATGTAGATGTAGGAATTCTTGATATAATAAGTGATCCATTTAGTGTTTTTGTATGAAACCTTGAAGGATCTAAATCCCTCACAATTCAACTTTTACTCGAGGAAAAGCTATTCAATCTGTTTAGAGGTGTTTACACCACATCCTAAATCATGATGGTTCCTAGAAGATATGTGCATATTTAGTCACATAGCAAGGTTAGGGATATGATGAATATGATAGGACTGCAATAAGGCGTTGACCATGGCCGAAGCAATAAGGAGTTGACGAATATTATTAATGAACACCGTAATAATAACAAAGGTCGAAGCAATAAGGAGTTGACCAAGTTGGCTTGAAGGTGCCTTAAGCGTGGGAGGATCATTTTATAGGCCAACAAATGGCTAGGATAAACTATTATAAGCAGGCCAAACAAGGACATCACAAAAAGATTGAGGCCAATTTAAGTATGATAATCGATATGCTAGACGATATAGGATCTGGCCATTATGATAGACATGAATAGTAGAGGACAGCTGGTGTCAGTTGCTAGAATTGTCAGAGGTGAAGCTCAAACATTAGCTACTGTTGGTGGAATGAGCAGTTATTATATCATTTGATTGCTAGTAATGGATTGTAATATCAAGTGATCTTTTTGTCGATCAATGAAACCAGTTTATCTTTAATTTATCTTTATTTTTATCTTTAAATTTTTTATTTTAATTTTCTAATAGGTTCTAATTAATTAGTAGGAGGAGCAATACAATACTTTGATTGTAGCCCCAGCTACATCCTATTTTCTCTTTTATCTAACGGGCATTATGACGGTGGCAAAAATCTTTGAAGATCAAGGCATTAAGATCCATGCTAATCTCTTCCTATCCTTTTTTTTTTCCAGCTAGAGACACCGGTAGCATGCTACCACATTCGAACATACCAGTTTAGAATGGGGATGTCTGTGTCATTCAATTCTCTAGAATAAAAAGAAAAGAGCACGAACAATCTCTTTCTGGCATACCCAGTGAGACATCCTTGCATACTTACCATTATGCCACTATGCTTAGAGATCAGTAAAGCAGTTGCAAGTAAAGTGGCCATTGCACTAAAGCCACTTATGGAGATATGTATAGTATCTTCCTTCGATAGGGAGCAAAGGTACGAGCCTATGCTACTATTCACCTTTACCATAAAAACATGATTTGGCCTGGAAGACGTGTGCCCATTCAATCACATGGCAAGCTTAGGAGTGTTATGAGTGTGATGTGACAGCGAGTATAATAACCAAGGCCAAAGTATCAAGGAGCTAACTGAGTTGGCTTGGAGGTGCCTTAAGCGTAGGAAGATCATTTTAGAGGATGAGAGATGGCCAGGGTAAACTACTATGGGTAGGCGGAACGAGAATATTGCAACATGATTGAGGTTGGTCAAGTATATTAATCGGTTGGATAGATGATACAAGATTTGGCCGATATAATAGACATAAGTAGTAGGGGGCAGTTGATGTCAATTGCCAGAACTGTCAAAAGTGGAGGACATATATGGGCTACTATTGTTGGAGTGAGTGATTACAATATCTCTTGTTTGCTAGTATAAATAATGGATTGCAATCTAAACAAGGGATCCTTTCGTCTATTAATAAAACTAGTTTATCTTTAATTTATCCTTTCTTTTATCTTTAAATTCCTTACTTTTAGTTTTCTATCAAAACTCTAATTTATTAATAGAAGTAGCAGTAGAGTACTTCGATCATAGCCCTGACTACACAATATATTTTTTTTACCAAAAGAGCGGGGTGACGATAGATAAAGTCCTTGAAGGTCAAAGTGTTAGGATCTATGTTACTCTCTTTCTATGCTTCTTTCTTTTCTGACTCGAGATGCCATTGGCATGCCTGTATATTTACATGTGCTAGTTTGAAAATGGGACATATGTCTCATTCGATCCTCCCACTGGGGAGGGTGAACGAGGGGTCATTTCTATAAAAGGAAAAAATCCTTTTAAAGAGTTATGTTCATCATTTTGGAACTAAAAAATTTTACTAGATGAACCATGAAGCTGGGTTCCTATGTATTGAAAAGGTGAAGTTACATAGTTGATAAAATGGTCAAAAAAAAATTCTATTTTCTAAGTGGGGCTAAAGATATATACTTCAAGATTAAATTAAAAAACTTCAAATGATTTAGCTCCTTTTCAAAATATAAAAAATCTGTTGTTCCATAAAAGTTGTGTAATGTGATAACTTATCATGAGTACAGGATTCACTTGGTGTTTGGGTTTAACTCAATCAAAGGAGATAAGGAAACATCGGGAGCACTTGCTCCTAACTTCGGATGCCTATCACATCCGACTATTTTCTTTATGAACTTTTTATATTCTTATGTCTGCCGGGAAGAGAGAGTTTCATAGTGCGTTCCTTACATGGATAAGGATAAGGTTTAAGGATTCTTCCAACATTCCACGTGAATTGAAGCACAAAAGTTTAGAATCCTACCTCTCAAAGACATTCTTACACCCACAAGTGGGACTGTGTTCCATCCTGATATTTAGATGCTTCAGAAAAGGGCTACCAGGGTACAGAAGGTAGGCCTCAAGCTCATTTCACATGATGGAACCAACCTTCTAAGAAAACATTATATCATTGAGAGTTTAAATACCTAATGAACCATTATTGAGCTCTAATTTTGTGGACATTTCACCCTTTCAACAATTTAAGGATACCTTTTATTCTCACATTGTTTGGCTGATTCAACCATGTCCAGAATGCCGGTTTGATTTGACTAAACTGCTAACTCCTTCCAAAATAGATGCTTCTTGAGGAAAAGGAACACCGCTTTGATTGCACCTCTTGTAACGGCTTGTTAGAGAGAGAAGCTCTGAGGAGGAGAAATCTCCTCCGAGGAGAGAGAAAGCTTTGTTTGCCGTATCTAATGGCTAGTTGTCTCCGGTGAAGTAATCGGCATGGTGGTCGCCGTCCAAGGTGAAGGGTTGCGAAACGGATCCGGCTTGCGAGGCTCGGTGTCTTTGTTGCCGGCCAAGCTTGGAGCCTCCGAGGGGCAGGCGAGTGGCTCTATGCATTTGGAGGAGGCCGAGTGGTACGCTGGCGGGAGCTCCACGGGCTTGTCAGTAATTCACGAGAGGGGGAATTGCCTCGGGCACCCTGTGATAACGAAGGATGCTAGGGATTTTCAGGACAAGCATATTTTTAGAGAGGCTAATGGGGTTGCGGATTAGGTGGCCGTGATGGGGACATCAGAGCCACTCATTCACATTCGCACTAGGGATTGACATCATCGTGGCTGGGAGATGATCTTGAGCCACCAGATTGAGACATTTTATTTTCTGCATTTTGCTTTTGTTTAATCGAGGCAATTTGGTCAGTTATTTGTTATTAGACATGTCAATTGGGTTAGCTGTTAAGTTCTTTAATTGGATTAAGTGATTAGATCGGTTTTGGTATGTAATCAATCAATTAACTTAGTCAACTGATTGAGAGTCCAATTTTGGTATGTCATCAATTATTCGACCTGATGTAAAGTCTATATAAATGCCACCCTTCTCATGAATTAGGGTATTGAAGAATTGAATAAAAATTGGCCTCCTTTCTCCTCCTTCCGCTTCTCTTTTTCTTTCTTCTCCTCCTCTTTTCTTCTCCGTCTCCCTTCTCTATTTTCTCTGCAGTGGTCCTCCATCAGGTCACTTATGTGGCTAACCATTCAGAGAGCACCTTGTGGGCAGAAGAGAGAGAGTTGCCTCGGGCACTCTGTGAGCTTTTTTTTTTCTGATTTTATTGGGTATATTCGTACACGTATTGTACGATGAACCCGCCAAAGGAAAAAAAAAAAAAAGATTTTTCTTCCTAAGATGTCCTCATATGTAAGCTTGCAACTTCAAAAAACCTGCCATTCACTCACAAAAAGAAAGAAAGAAAGAAAGAGTAGAAAAACCTAACAGCAGGTTCTTACATTTCCATATCTACAAATATTTGAATTTTTGGTAGTTAAGTTGTGAATTTGGTAAACTTTTAGTTGAAGGAACAATCCATGACATCTGATCATGGGTGAAAGTCATGAATATATATATATATATATATATATAAAGGGCAATGACAAATATTGAAGCATAATTTCTCAAAGGAAAAAGATAAACATTGGAGCACATGTGCTACTTAATTTAGGAAAAAATACAGTTCAGTATATAGGAATAGGGCTGCAAATGGGTCAGGTCGACCCATGACTCGACCTAACCTGACCCGCGTAAGACCCAACCCGACCCGAATTTTAGGACCCATAGGGCCGGGTCGGGCCCTAAATTTGGATCCGTTCTATTTTTCGGGTCAGGTCGGGTCCACTCAATCTCAACCCGGATCCGGACCTATTCCGACCCATTTATTTTTTGGGTTAGATTTTTTTTTCTTAGATGTTCTTGGGACCGACATGTTGAATTTAGAGAATGTTGAATTTGAACATATGAATATAGCTTATCTAGTAAAATATCTATTTTTTTTTAAAAAAGGATTAGGGCAATAATTGTTTGATGTTATTTATTATTATATAATGGAACTTTGAATATAAAAATACATAGATCCGGACCGGATCCGATCCGACCTGAATGATCCATCAGGTCAAAATGTGTAGGCATGGACTGACCCGACCCGACCCGATTTTCAACTAGGTCGGGTCTGGGTCCAAAATTAGGATCCGAAAAAGCAATCGGGTCGGATCGGGGTCACTCAGGACTCGATCCGACCCGACCCATTTATAGGCCTACATAGGAATAAATGACAAATAATGAACTAAATAAGGAATGGCTCTGAGATACCTCAGAAAAACCTTATTTATCCCATGTGATTGTCGCAAACAAACCCTGTGGATTGAGGTTCTTTGTAGTGATTATATTACGTGCAAAATCAGCTATTGAAAACAGCTCGGCTGATTTAACGACAATTCAAAAACACCATTGGAGCAGGATTTTGTTGATGGTTAGCGGTTATGAAAGTAAAGTAATTAGCAAATAGTAATTTTGGGGCATATTTGGTTGGGGGAGTTGGGTATGGGAATGGAAATGAGTAACTTTCATTCGAGCCATTTGGTTGAGGAGAGTCTCATTCTTATTCTGATTCTATAAGGGAATGGGAATGCCTTAATCCCTCCAAAACCCAATCCTTACTTCTTCTGCTATTCAAATTTCATTCTGATTTCGATTCTGATTTCAATTACGTACCAAACACATCGAAAAATATTGAAAGATAGGAAGTTTCACAATGTGAAGCTTGATGACTACTGATAGAGGAAAAAATGGATCGTCCAGCCCACCACTAAAAGGCCACCTAGTTTCGGCCTAGTAAACACCAACGATGAACGACTGAATCTTCACTTCGGCCCAAGACCAGCTTGTCTTCGGAACTCCGTCAAAAGCTCCACTAACTCCAGACAAACGCCGATCCGTTCCGATCAAGTTCAGGACGCCAACCCCCAGCAACACGCTCCGACCTCGAGCTCAGGGTGCTCCTCTAAGCATATCTCGGAACCCAAAAAATCGAGCCACTCCCAGTATCCGCCAAGCCAACCTCGCCAAGCGCATGACACGACTACTTAACGAGCCCAGTCTCGTCAAACAACTGCACCTATGTGCGAGCCTACGCTCACCTACGTGGTCGTACTCCACCACACTGACATGTCATGTCTCCATAACCGGCCAACAGCAGTCAGGCGGCATCTTAACTACTCCAGCCATACTCTGTTGTGACTATCAACGCCCTACCGTTCTCAAGAACGGGCTATACCATACGTCACCAGCCAACCTGAGCTGCGTGCCATCCGGCTTAGAGCCATGCCTCCTCATGATGCGGACTGACAGTACCTCCATCATCTAGGCCACTCCACCGAAGCTATAAATAGCTCCGTCAGATAATTTATAAGGGATCTTATTTAGCTGGACCAAATTTACCCACTCTAACTTGATTGTTGGAGAGCCCTCACCAGGAACACTGGTGAGGCTTTGTGCAGGTCCGCAGTCGTCGCACTGGAGATGGCTCCTGTCTTTTTCTTTCCAGCACCGGTGGCTTTCTCAGCTCTATCGGTGTGGTTACCCTCGAGCCAGATTTGAACCACAACAATTACCAACATATTGAAAGATCTAAAGGATTGCGCAACGTAAAGCAGAGATTGCGTACAAACAATTGACAGCATTGTCTGCTAATCCTGCAGTATTCTGATGCACGACTCTCTATCCTATGCTTCCTTTCCAACTAGCACATTGCAAGCTTTCTGATTGAAGAGCAATAAAAGAATCATGTACTAGCTTAACTTATTCTTCTCCAACTATTGTGTTACTAAAGCATTTCCCTGCTAAATAATGGCTTTGCATCTTCTTTTTTTTTTTTTGGTAAAAAATAGGAGGGAAGTGGGAGGGGAAGAACCCCACCAGCGTAGCAGCTTCCACTGGCCCCCCTTCCATCAGGAAATGTTCGATGCGGGTCGTAAGTTTCCGCGTGCCCTCCCTAACCTGTGGAAAACTTCACTAGGCTATCCACATGTCAGTACGTCACCCCAACGCCACCTCAATACTGATGGAAGGAAAGCATATCCACATAGAGTCATCTGGGCGTGGGGCATGCGGTCTCCAGATTTAATCGACGCCCACATGTTTCGAACCCACACAACTCGGGTGGAGTCCAAGACCTTTTACCACTAGGCTACCATATTGGTGGCACTTTGTATTTTTTTTTTTTTTTTTTTTTGACACCTAAGATTTCCTATGTGATTCGGCTTGCTAATTGTTGTGTTAACAAGTAAAGCCACCACCAGATGGATGTTTGTGGTATGGTCCATGTATGCTAATTTTTCTTTCCTCCCTTCTTCTTCCACTGAATCAACTGAATTACTATAACCAATGAATAAACAAAGCAAGCTAACATCAAACAAAACAAGAAACAAATCCACACACGAAAATAGACGTTCGCCAAACACAATAATTGTACCTTTTTTGACGTCTCCTTGTACTCCTACAAACCCTCTTCAACTCCCACACGCAAACCCCTTTGACCAGAAAAAAAGAGTAATAAAGACTTTTTAAAAGCATTTAAAACACAACTATTTCGAGCAAGGATGGAGAAGCAATAATGAGGGAGAAAGTAGACAAAATATCTTGTATATTAAAGAGGAAAAGTTCAGCTGCATTCTGGCTTGAGAAAGCTCGACTCAAATAAACTTTCTTTCCATTCTGCAAGTGGAATCTGACAGCCCTTCGTTGCCTTTTTTTTTTTTTTTTGCTTTCTTTCTTTCAATCCTTCCATGCCTTCTAGTTGTTTATATAATAATTTAGTGCTTCTATGGAGAACAACAAGGATTGCTCTCTCCCTAGGAGCCAAAGCCATCTAATGTTAGCTTGTCCACGTTGTTCACGGGGCTAAGTTGTGCTTATTGCCATTACTGCCCCTGGATTTCTTTTCAAAATTGTAGGGGTTCTCTCAAGTTCTTGGGGCATGGTTTCATATGTCATGGAGATGGAACTCGAAGCTCATGTTCCAAAAAGCAAAACTTGATTAAATTAAAGTTGAAAATGCATATTTGAGTTCTATCATGCAACATTAACCTCAAAGACAGTAGGTGATAAATAATTTGGATAAAATTGGTCACATTAGATAAGATTAGTTTCATGGTTCTAAAGGATGCAATGGAGATGAAAGGTTGGAACTTTGTTGATGATTAAACTTGTGGCTACATATAATCTTGCTCATGTGACGGTCATAACTCGATGGAGCAACACTTGACAATTAAAGAAGTGTTATATTGGTGAAGTCTAGTTAGCATTAGTTTATACAAATAAAATGCTATTTGGTTAGTTATATTTTCATTAAATGTTACATAAGCTGTTTATTTGCTTTTACTTTTAATAATGCTTCTGGGCCGCTCCAATAAAGTTATATATATTTAGGAAATATTTAAGCTTAGACATCCATAGTAGATCCATAACCATAGGAATTGGAAGCTTTGTTTAACACATTTAAATTTTTCATTCCAACTTTGGAAATTTTGTTCATATGTCGACATCAACAAGGCTACAAGTTATATTTCTCCCTCCTCTCCTCTCTATCTTTTTTTTCTTGTTGAACTGGTAGCTCGACACAGCCCTTGAATAATTACATCCACTTGCATCAACCATCAACAAATCTCGAAGATAACCAGTTATGCAGATGAAGATTCCCATAGCTTGGATCCACTAGGATCAACAACCAAGGATGCTATCCAGTTAGCTACCCTATTTGCCTCTCTCAAAATATATTTAGCTACATACAAAGTCATAGTCGACTTTAATCTCCGAATATCCAACAGTAATAGATGAGTATGTTCCTATGGAAGGTTTTCTGACATAATCTAAGAAATATCTGTTCTAATCCCCTTCCAACATGATGGGATCCGCTTGTAAAACAGTGATAGAATAAACTAACCCTTCCCATACAACTCTCAATTCGGCCATAAAGACCGTAACATCAATGAGATGAGAGCCTCCTGCTGCAATAAAAGCTGTCCTCGAATCATAAATAACATAGCTAGTTCTACCAAATTGACCCTTGTTTAGTGCCTCAACTACCACCAAAGTTGATTTCGAGGAAACTAGGAGGTCGGGGTTCTCAAGTGAAAAAAATTAAATGAGATGCAGAACTGATAGATGGGGAATCCTAGATTTCCCTAGCTAACACTCATCAATCCCTCTGATGATCTTACTTGTATGAGATCCAAAGCATGATGCAGAGCTCTCAAAACAATAGCTAACGAATTCTCATTTATACTTTCAAATAGTCTTCTATTCTTAGTTAACCACATTGGATAAGCAATGTAGCGTAATGAAACCTACCGCTTATCAGCATCTCTTATTTGACTACCAACTCTAATAATTTAAAAGAAATTCTCCAAATTCCAAGGATTGGTAGGTTCTAGTATCCAACTGAAGCCTGAGACAAAATCTAAGTTGCTTTAGGACATTCAAAAAGTATATGATCGATAGTTTCTTCTACATCAGTGCATTGGTCACAATATGGAGATACAAAAACACCTCTATAATAGAGAACCATTCTACAAGGCTGCATATCCCAAACCAATTTTTAGAGAAACAAACCAACTCTTGCGTGAACATCTATCCTTCATAAAGCTCACTAATGCTAACTCTTTCTCCACTTGTACCATTCCATACAATCCTGTCAGCTGATTCCCCCAATAGGATTGCTAAGGAAAGCACATGAGAACTCAGTTCACCTCCAAAGCTCTGCTTGATAAATCCTCTATTCCATTTCCTTTCACCTACAATCATCCAATCCTAAACCACCTTGCCTTTTAGAGCCTCATAATCAATAGTGTAAGAGAAATGAGCCATTAGTACTATAGATATCCAGGGATCATTAATCACATTTATAGTTCTACCATCACCTATAATCAATCTAAACCTAAATATCAGTGTATTCTTACATAAGTAAATTGCTTTCCAAATAAACTAATCTTTACAATAAGAGTTTCTAGAAGTAGCTAATCCTCCCTCCCCATACTTTTCTCCATCAACTTGCTCCAAAAATTTTGAGGCTCCAATAAAAACTTCACAGCATGTCTCACCACCCATGCATCCTATCTCATTAATAGTGAGCGGATACCAAGACTACCATTTTGAACTAGTTAAACTGCATCCTATGAGAGAAGATAGATCCTCCTTGCCCGGTTAGAAGAACCCCAAAAGAAATTCTGCATCATATGTTCAATTCGATTAATCACTCCTCTCAAAGAATAATTGTATATGCCATAAAATAGGTCGACATAGAACTCAACACCAACTTGACCAAAACAACTCTTTCCATCATTGATAAAGTACTTCACTGCTATCCTACCAATCTATCCTAGTTCTTCTGTGTCAATAAACAATGGAATGATACTTTATGTTGTTGACTCGTGATCCAAAATCCCAAGTATTGCCAAACTCCTTCCTATTCTTTAATACCATGACGATGTCCAATCTGATGCTTAATTTGGTAACCAATTTTGGGGCTGAGCTTAATTGTTGATTTGTGAACATTAATTCTCTATTCGAACACCAAACAATAGTCCTCAACAAGATTATGTAGAAGCACAACATTCATCAAGGTAGCCTTAGCAATCAAAAGATAATCATTTGCAAATAGTAAGTGAGATACTAGACATGTCAATGAAGTAGGCTAATACACAACAAACATTGGCTCTTTTTTGAATTTAGCATTCTAGTAAGAGCATCAACACAAGGGATAAATAAATAAGGTGACAACGGGCAACCTTGGCACAACTTAATACTCGACCAAATGAATTTTATTAGTGTAGACGCAAACATCTACGAGCTAGAAACTTATAAGATGGGTCTCGAAAAACATACAAATTTTTATATCATGCATATATTTTTAGACATTTAACTATTGTGGTGAAAAAGGGCTTAGTTGCTCCCTACAATTTTATAGAAGAATCTTCATTGTTGATCACATGATGGGGTGGTACCACCACGTCCATCCCCTGGCTCTACATCTCCTTTCTCAATCACCCTAATTTATTTTTTATAACTCTTAATTTGCATAACCACCTGTTTATAGGATAAGGAGAAATTATTACTCTCTTTCTCCTTACCT
Organism: Phoenix roebelenii; assembly: GCA_025769935.1. Taxonomy (NCBI): domain Eukaryota; kingdom Viridiplantae; phylum Streptophyta; class Magnoliopsida; order Arecales; family Arecaceae; genus Phoenix; species Phoenix roebelenii. The sequence goes on along the minus strand of JAOXJJ010000002.1, from coordinate 9,359,817 downwards.
ACTTCTTCCGATTTCCCATTGAGATTCGGATTATTTGGATTATTAGAAGAAGAGAGAACCTCCACTACCATAGATTTTTTAGTCTCCTCATTTTGATTGGCCATCATCTCCAAAGTTACCATTACATGCCCATCAGAAGCAATTTTCTTATCCCTATTTAATATCTCCATTGGGTAAAGTCTCAAAAGGTCTAGACACAACCAACAATCGATATGTTGTAAATAATAGTCCTGAAGATATAAATACAAATACTTACACTTCCTTTAGGACAACAAATGCGAGTTGGGTCGTGTTAAAGCTCATTATACCTTCAGCTAACACCTGCATCTGATTGAAATTAAACCGCAACTATAGCCCACAAGCAATTGGCCTGATCTGTAATTCTAGGTCAGTGTTTATAGGCATGGGGCCATTTTTGATGGATCAGGCTAGACTTGCTTGTGACCCAGCCGCACTTCCAGCAAAGCTACCAACACCTCATACAAAGCTAGCTTTGGGTAGGCCCAAACTAAACGAATCAACATTTTGGACCGAAGTTTCTTTAATTTGGGATTCAATTGATTCATCTAAAGGTCCAAAATGGTTGGTACTCGAACTATTCTTCTTACCAATGTCATATGATTATTTGCATACCTTGCTAGTCCTTGCATAGTTCGATGCCTAGCAAATCTAGAGAGCCTTTCCCACCCATTAGTTCCACAATCAACGGTTGAAGAGTTCAGCCGATTCTGCCTCCAACCTGAGATTGCTCCTAGGGTTTCCCCTCCTTCCTCCTTTTTCCCTATGCATTGCTCCTAAGGCTTTTTGATCTTGTTGCAACCATCGATTGCCCAAAAAGGGCTTTGTTTGCATCTTCTTCAACCACATCCCCTTCTCCTTCCAATCATATTACATGATTAGGTATCTCTATAGAAACTCCATAAGCTTTCACCCTAACATTCTCTGAATGGAGATGAACCACCCTCCTCCAGCACCTACCACCGAGTGCCCAATATAGACACATCGAAAGCAAATAGTTGACACATTTTTGTAAATAAGCTATTGCGAGAATGTTGAAGGCCTTGGATAGTAACCCTAGGTTTCAGCGATTTGGTAACATTCACCCTCTCACGGACTCTTGCAAATGCAATGCTTCGGAAGTTGCCAATAAAGTCATCAATAAACATCGGCTACCTGGTTGTTGATGCAATGTGCAAGATGAATGATTTCTCCCAATACTCCCATGGAAGTATAGGCATCTTTATCCAAATTAGTGCCATCTTTGTAGTTCCTACCTTTGAAAAAAAAATCTGACTTCTAAAGCTTAATTGACATCACTTGCCTCGCTATAATCGATGGTCCTCTTGCCAAGATAGAATTCCAATCAGATTTTGATTAAAATCTGAATACAAAGTGATCTTCTGCTATGGCAAAGGATTCAAAATCATTAGGTAATCTTCTTGTCGGCTTGAAATCTTTTGAGATCAAATTCAGCATAATCCTTTTCCAAGACTTCTAGTCACTATAGTAATAGACTTCCACCTCCGATGAGCCTCCTGCATCTCCTCCTCCAGCAATATAATGAACTTTGAGAAGTGGTTCTATAGAATGGTGGTTTTCTCATCTGTAATCTTCTTGGTGTGCCAAGAAAGTTGTTGCCGGCCTTGAAGAACTCTTCCAAGATTGATTTAGCTCTCCTTTCAATTATTTAATGCTTCTCCTGAGTTGTATCCATATTTCATCCCAGTCAAGAATCCTAATCTCCTTCTCCAGCAATCCAAGGTGGTTGACGAATAGAGATTTTTCTCCAACATAACTTTCAATGCAAATTCTATGCTTTCCTTTTCTTTTAAAAGTAATATTTTTTATCAACAAGTTAGAATGGCCGGACACAAGCTAGTGCACTTTTTATGGAAACTCAAATTGCAATTGTTGCTGAAAATTGGATCCGAGGGTGATCGCTCAGCTGAGGAGGAGGAGCTCCGGTCGTGGGATGGAGGACGACGCGGTGGGAGACGACTCCGGCGGTGACCCGCATCCTCCAGAGGATCTGCAAAGAAGTCGGTGGCCGGGATTTTCGGCGCCGACCCTTCGATACTTAAGTCAGAGGAGGCTAAAGAGGAGAATAACCAGAATATAAATCCTGAGGATCAGCGGGGAGAAGAAGGAGCCCCCCTTCCGGGAGGAAAGTTCTCCTTTTATAAGTGAACACAGCTACCTAAGATGTGACTGATCGGGTTACCATCATGATCGTGTGTATTAATGAGTTGCCGTATGTGGCCTGAGGTTTGGAGTAAGTCGAAGGTCTGCAGAAGCCATGCGCATTAATTATTGAGTAAGCTGGAGGTCTGCAGGAGCCATGCGCATTAATTGTTGAGTATGCTGGAGGTCTGCAGGGGCCATACGCATTAATTGTTGACAGTCGCTTAGGGCATGGCCCCTGATGCGTCGTAGCATCGTAGCATGGTCGGCGAGTGGAGCGCGACGTGGTGAGGTCGTCGCAGGGTGTGGCCTTAATATGTAAACGGCCAGATCAGCCTTTAGAGGTCGGCTCATCATTGCAAAGTCGGGGATACTGAGATCAGGCGCTCCCAGGTTGGGCATTCCCAGGTCGGGCGCTCCCGAGTCGTGCGCCTCGGTCATGTGCCGACAATGCATTTAGGTACTTCAGGGCAACCCATTTTTCCTCCAACACTACCCCCAACTTTCGAGTCCGAGCCGCTCGCGAGCTCGGACGAAGGAAGTAGTTGCATTTATTGCATTAATGGGGGGCTGGGGAGCTTTAAATTATTCCGGCATCTCGCGTGCTTCGGAGGCACTTTTAATGAGAGGAGACACGGTGATGACTTCTCATGTTCCGAGGCCGCTTTACATCGTGGGCTCATGATGGAGGTCCGAGATCCGATGGGACGCCGCCTCGATTTCTTATACGAGGCGCCGATCCATATTAAATGTGCTACTTCGATCCTTGGGGCCGACACATGGCGGAATCTGAGCGGAGGGCGGGATCTGGACACGCCGATGTGGGCCGTCAGGAGGTTCTATATAAACCTCCAGGAGGTTCTATATAAACCTCCTGAGTTAGCCCTAGAAAGGTCTCGTTTGGCTGTTACTGTTTCCTCCTTTTCCCTCTCGTTCCTTTCCTTCTTCCACAGTCGCGACCGAGGCTTCCCGGCGGTGAGTTAGGGCGATTTTCGGCGACCCCACAGTAGGTTATTTTTCCACGTTAGCTCGGGGGACCCTTCTTTTTCCTTTCATTTTTTGTCTTCTTCTCCATTCTCCCTTCGTTCTTTGTCTTTTCCTTCGCTTTTCCCTTTCTGAGATGGGTCGTGGTCCCGGTGAGGTCGGGTCTTCCTTGACCGAAGAGGAACTAGAGTTGGTCCATTCTCAATTTTTCTTCCATCCCGGATTTCGTCTCGAGCTCGCGAAGCCAGAGGATCGGGTAACGAGACCTCCTTCAGGTCGGATCGGAGTGTACGTCGAGACACTCTGGACCGGCCTGCGGTTTCCTCTTCACGAGTTCGTGAACGAGTTGCTGGTGGAGAATCGGCTTGTCCCATCACAACTCGCTCCGAACTCGTGGAGGACCATCATCGGGTTCGTATCTCTCTGCCTAGCACCCGGGATACCGATCATGGTGAGTGTTTTCCGCTGGTGCTTCTTGTTGAAGTCGAACACGGCGGACAGGGAGTGGCTTTACTTTGCCCTTTGGGATGGTATATCTGATCGGTTCTTTCAATTTCGAAAATAAACCACGCAATAGCACGTATCCTATAGGATAGTGATTACGGGTGTCAGTCCACAGGGATTGAAGAAGAAGCTATTTTTCTTTTAAAAATAAATTAAGAAGAAGAATTTGCTAACTCGAATTAAC
>JAOXJJ010000002.1:9331549-9346842 GCA_025769935.1 Phoenix roebelenii | reverse complement strand
CGAACGGTTTTTGAACAACGTTCATGCGATGAACGGATGATCCCGTGCATGCCTCTTCCGCTGCATCTGAATTTTTTTAAAATTTTTCTGCGGCATGGGCGGGTTCTAACAACAGATCCTTAGGGATTGTCTGGCTGTCAGGATTTACTAAAATTAGTTTACACAAAACCTGAAAACCGTAATCCTTGTTTGGTTGCTTTTCCTACAGCAAGCTTTGTGGAAACTGGCAAAACCTGATAATTGAGTTTTATAGTTCATATACCTATTTTATAAAATATCAGGTTTAGTGGGTATCTTATTTGTAGAAAATCAAAGAAAACTAAACAGCTCCTTAAAGATTTCAAGATATACAAATATACCATTGGAAAGTAAACCATAAGCCTTATTGAGCAGTTAAAACTAAAAACAAAGATCAAATATCAGAAATTGTATTTGAATATCTAAAATTGGGTTCTTATTTATGAATAGAAAATTAATGAAGTCTGCATGGATACCCTTTTTAATTATGATTAGATTTTACCTAATGGGGTTATATAAAATGTTGGTTCAATATAGACTTTTCTATTCAACAATAAATATTACAAAAGAGGCGGGCTCATTAATAGATTTATTATATTGAGGATTTATGTGTCAGAACCCACTAGTGCAAGAGCTTCATAGTCTCATTAGAAATCCAGCCATGAGGTTTTCTCGCAGTATATTGGCAGAGGCACTAATGAAATAATATATCCCATATTGTTCTTGTCTTTTGATTCTTTTCACAAAGACTCGATAAATATGAGGAGAAAATAGTCAAACTAGTGAGATTTGCAACTAGCCCACAGGGCTGAAACTGAGTTGGATAATATCAAACAGAATTTGGGTTCGCATTTGAATATCATCAGATTTGGATACGTGAATGCATATCCAATGTGAATTCAGATTTAGATATGATCAAAGAAAAAAAAATACTTAAATCTTGATGAGCGTCCAGATTCAGAGTATTTTCTTGGATTTGGATCCTGCTAGCTGACTAAAATTAACACTAAAAACCTGGTGACTTACTGAAACCAATCTCGGTCTCTTTCCTTTCTCCTCTCAACCTCTCTGTCCTTGCCCCACTGCCTAATACCTGCCAAGTCTCAATCCATCTCCATTTCACCACCACAACTGACCATAACCTCGCTTCATTGTAGTTCTTGTTTCTCCACTTCTCTCTCCATCTCTCTCCTTTGATCTCCCAGCTACGTATACTGTCATTACTAAAGAGAATGACCACTACCCAGCATCACCCCTCTGTCATCTATCCTCTTTCTTGAACTGGACAAGGAGGAGGCAGTGAACTTGAGATGGAGTGACCAAGGGCGGTGGAAGGAGCAGTAATGGCAGCAGCGGTTTTCTTTGAATTCATTTAACTCTTATCGACATCCACCTTTTAATGGTTTTCTTTCATCTTGCAATCTGAATCTGGTTTCTCCCTTTAATCATTTCTTGGCTTGCTTCTATCATTCCATCCTCATTTTCATTAGTTTTATATTTGATTGAAATGCATAGGTGAATCCTTCTGCAGAGTTTTGGGTGTTTCTTGTTTGATGGGGGATGATTGCTTATATCATAGTTTTATCTTTAGGTACCCATTCCTTCCTAAATATTTTCTGTAATCAGAACTTAGTAGAATAATGAATGATGGCTTTTTAATTCGTCTGGTAATCCATGGTAGATAAGGAAGCAACTCGGACAGGATGAATCAAGTTGAGGGCAAACCTTAACCCAATCGACCCTCTATCCCCCAAGCTTAACCCAACCCAACCCGATCTTGGGTTTGGTATCTCTAAACCAACCCAACCTGAACCCATTTGACGCAGCGGGGATGGGTGCTTGCTGAAATCTAGTTGGACAGCGGCTGATCTCTCTATTTTTTCTCTCTCTTTTCTTTCTCTAACAATGGCGGCTAGGTTTCTTAGGGAAGGAAGGAGGAAGAAGATGATGGAAGAAGATGGCTAAGTGATTCGCTTAGGTTCAATGGTTGGTCCCTGAAATTAGGGGGATTGGGCTCATTGGACTAGGGGCGGATGGAGTTGGCTTGGACCCAAAAAGGACTTGGGTTTGGACGTGAGAGGCTTAAGGGCGTGGAGGAGGTTTAGGTGTTCTAATGAAAGAAGGATTCTAGGTGAGTGTGAGCAAGGTATGGCGTGAAGGGAGGATAAGTATGGAAAGAATGAGAGAATCTCACCCTCTCAATCCAACGGTTGGGAGAAGAGAAGATGGTGTCTCACCAAGCTTCCTTCAGCCCTCTTAGCGTCGCACCAAGCAAGAAGAATTCTCTCCTTCACAAGAAAGGACTCTCACGGTTTCAAGAAAAGCAAGTGATCAAATTCTGAAATTTATTCTTCAACCACCTCTATTTATAGAGTAAGAGGTTGGGTTAAACATGGACTCTTATAATCAGAATTTTAGGACTCCAACTAAACATGGACTTTGTTAAATCAAATCAATTATTTGATGAAATCAACTAAACCAACTAAGATTCTTAAATAACTAGGACTCGTTATGGCAAATGGAAAAGAGTCCAAATCAGCTAGGACTCTTTCCCAAACGCCACATGGACCAAATAGACAAACCCTTAATCACTCAAGGACTCTTCGACGCCATGGACTCAACGTGGTTTCATGGCACTGGGACCCAAACTTCAATTGACTCAACACGCCAAACAAAAAGGACTCGATCTCCAAATGACTCAACACGCCCAAAGGGATTGGGTTCAATGCTCCTGCATCACCATTTTAATCTAAATTTGGGTTGGTTGCATTAGTCGGATCAGGTTAGATTGTCCCCATGGTTTTACAAGATAAAAGGCACAAGACAGGCAGCTAAGATTCAAGACAATCTATAAATATAAAAGAAAAACAAAGAAAAAGTATAATATAAGACTAATTGATGAAAGTAACCTATATGCGTTAAACTTACCCTTATATTAATCTCATCCATGTTCACATATATACAAACAATCAATTCAAGGCATCAATTTAGTATATTTTCCAATTCATTTTTCTCTTTTTTGCTCTTCTGTGTTTTGTATTTGGAGATAAAATTCAAAAAATAAAAATAGATATTGGGTTGTCCACTATCGACACTCAACACACAGCAATTGCACTACTAGCAGTAGGTTCAGCCACCCTTGCTAGTGGCATCAACAGTAACAACAAGATGTAAGTTACAATAATATAAACAAGCAATATAAATTAAACAGGAATATGGATTATTTATTAATTTATTTATTTATATATCGGGTTGGACTGAGTTAAGATGAGCTTGGTTGAGTTCAAGTTGGGTTACACACCAACCATACTTGAGGTTAGGTTTGGATTTTCCAATCCAAGCAGAACCTAAATTTAAAAAACTCAACCCAACCCTACCCAATGAGGGGTTTAGGCAAGTAGATCGAGTTGAGCCCAACCCAAGTTGCACCACAACAATGGGGCTATCAAATAAACAAATTTCTTGCAAGCTAGCTTGTGCTCAAATCAAAATTTGGCTCAAAATTGTCTCGCTTAGTAAGCAAGCGAGCAGAGTTAGAGCTAGGCTTAGCTCACCCGAGCTTGGCTTGATTCAACTCAAATTATGAATTTATAAATAGCATATATTATTGTATTTATTATTATCAATATAAAAAAATATAGCTTAATTTATAAAGAGTAGAATACATTTCAACTATAAGATTCAAGGATTAACTTGAAAAATTATCTCAAACTATATAAATGAGACTCTTGAAAGACCTCCAGCTATCACTAGATTTCATGAGTTTGTTCATAAACAGCTCAAGTTCGGGTTGGAATCAAATGAGTTGGCTTGAGCTCAGCTCCATTGTAAAACAAGCCAAGCTTGACGTACACCTAGGTCTTTCCTGTTTGGTTTGTTTACACTCCTAATTCGTGGTCAAGATCTTTTGGGATATCTTTTCAGTTCTTTCAATGAATATTATGTTTTCAATTTTGATTCTCCATCAGTTTCAACATTCTTCTAATTTGTGGGTGCATAGAGTTGATGCTTTTTTGCTATATGAACATGTGAGATTAGAATAGAAATGAGCAATAGAAACATGCAACCGTTCTATCTTGTAATACGCAAAAATATTAGAGATTAAGAAGTTGAGTAACCTTGATGACTGGGTGGATTTGTGACTGATTATGTATGCTTTTCTAAGACTCTAATAGCAAATGTCTACCCAAAAAAAAGAAGTCTTTCATGGCAATGCACATGCAAATAATCTATTTAAACAAGTTTGAAAATTCAAAGCTTGGATCTCCAATGGTAGTTATTGCAATTCAACTCAACATACATAACCATTTCAAACAAATATGGGTATGACTAATATTTAGCATGTACTTGTATCCATGTAAAACAAAAAAAAATATGAACTTTAGTATATGATTGATGTCCTTATCCCCATCCATATCTGCTAAATAAGGGTGGATATTAAGGTTCGTCGAACTGATACTGGGACTTGTACCAGTCGACGGATGGGTCGGTACAACATCGGTTCGGTGGGTCGGTACAACATCGGTTCGGTACCGTATCGGCACGGTATGCTTGGACATGCTGGTTTCGTACCGGCACGCCCTTTTTTGGGAGGTTTTCAAGTTCAATTAATTGATAATCAATCTTTTTCAACTTTTTCAATAATTTTAAGGCAAATTTGATATTTTTTATGTTTCTATAATTTCGGTTTTAACCTAAACGATGCATCTTATTGTTTTAAAATGATACAAAACATAAAATGATTAGTGAGATATTACATTTACAAAAAGCAACATGAAATATCCTCAAATCTAAGATCTGCCGAACCGATATCAAGACTCCTACCAGTCGGCGTCCGATATGGTTTGGTACCAGTTCAGTGCCGAACCAAACCGGTAGGGTGTGCTGGTTCACAGACCAGCACACCCTAATTTTTTTTTGGAGTTTTCAAAAAAAATTAATTGGTAATCACTCTTTTTGAACTTTTTCGATGAATTTAAGTCTAATTTGATTTTTTTATATTTTTCTTAATATTTTTTTGGTACTTTTTTGATGTTTCTATGATTCCGATTTAATCTAAATGACGCAACTTATTGCTTTAAAATGATATAAATTATAAAAAAAGAAGAGAAGGAGATAGGAGAAAGAAAGCACACCTTATTTAGCCTTGGATCCTTCTTTTGATAGTCTGAATCGGTATTGTTTGTAGATTTTTTGAGAAGAAGCGGTGGAGCCGCTTTCAAATAGTTTTGGAAAGCCCTTCTCGAGCCTTCCTAATGCCATATGATGCCTTTAAAGACATCAGGTGGGGCAGTGGCAATAACGCCCAACCTGGTTCGAAAGCGGATTGACTCGGTGCGAACCGGTCGGTTTCGGGCAGTAAAGGACCGATTCTAGCCGATCCAATATCGATTACGAATGGTAGAGGCCGAAATCGAATATTATTAACGAACCGATCCAGTTTTGCACCAGGTCGGTTCAGTACTGCCTGAACCAAGCGGTTCGGTCCGGTTCGGCAGATTTTGCTCAAATCAAATAGTGAGATAAAAAATCTAAAATAATAAATCAATTAAATATATTTAAAGTACAACATACATATTGATATCTAAAATCTCATCGAATATCTGAATCATTAGCATAGTCAGGAGGCACATCAGCCCACCCCTCTAACCAAGCGGTGTTGTAGTCTTGTATGTTCATCCCATAAGGAACGCGCTCCAGATTATAAACACTCCGGATCTCTCGCTGAAGCTCTAGCTCTGAGAGGTTCTCTGGCTGATAAAATGGCTGATAAAACGGCTGTGAAGAAGCCCATCCGAATAAACCGGTAGCAAAATCTGATCCGTAGGATGCTCTAGGCTGCGTAGTAGTAGCTATCAGAAGATGCCTCATACGCATCATATTTATATCCGTATCTATATGGGTCAGAGGCTGCCTGTGGCCACGGATAATAGAATTCAGTATACAACTCGAAACCTAATACGTCTATGAATCATACTTCATGTGTGAGGTTATCTGTTGCTGCATTGTATCCTTCTGAATGACCTCGACGAGTGTCTCCTATATACAATCGTACCCTCGCGAGCTCTACCAGATTATGCATCGTGGTCCCTATCCAATGTAGCATGCATAAACTGGGACTTACTGGTGAATTCAAGACCACCCTATAGCTATCGCATAAACAGTGGTCTCATGTCTTCCACTCTCTCTATAGTCAGCAGATTAATGACCGTCAGAACTGCTGCTTCTGGTCTCTGAATCTGAGTGAATTGGCTCTTCCTCCATACTCTCCATTGGGGCTACAAGTGCTTTTTGTTTTTCTTTTTTGGTGTGCTAGGCAATTGCCTTCTTACCCTTCATGCCACTCACTGTCTGTTTAACCGTTCATGCCACTCATTGTCTGCTCACCCTTTGTGTCACTCTCTACCTGCTTATCCTTTATGCCACTCTCTGTCTGGCTATGTTGGAAAAACGTATATCGCCCTCCTGATCGAGTTGGCTAGATAGCGTAGTGGCTTCATATAAGCATCTCTCGATCATATCTCTAAGAGGATGTCTCAAACAAGAAGTCATGTGGTGACCGACTTTAATATGGTTGTAGCTGATCAACTAGAATGATACGTAGAATATTGCTCTCTGCTCATTGCCCTGCATCAACCCTAGCCTCGCTAAATACAAAATTGGCCGATCGTGAAGGCAATCCTTGCTCTTCAAGCTTCGGCTCCTGCTGCTGGCCCACAAGCCATCCGATCATAAGATCATCCTCATCATCAATGAAAGCACTATAGATTGGATCTTTGTACTTTAGCTCCACTTCCTCCTAAATGCATTTTAGCCTCAACCTTCGATTGTAGTGAACATATACAAGGTCGTTGAGGTGTTTCTATGTCAAACGGTTCCTTTGCTTGCCGTGAATGAGGAAAAAGATGGACCAATTACGCTCACAGTCACTCAAGAAGGCTGTCTAAGAAAGAATCCGCATAGCCCGCCACTTAAAATTTTTCACGAACAAACCAAAATGAATCCATCATTCAGCTACAAAAACATTGTAGAAGATTAAATTTAAGATAATATCATATTAGTAACCATCTGACGCCAGGTAAATATTCTCCTGATGTGTAATATATCTGGATTCATACTTTTTTTATTTACGACAGCTACCGAGACTCTAAAGTTGTTAGTACCCTCTCTAAATATTTTGATCTGTAAAATAAATGTGTTGTAATATGTTAATAATTGAAAATATCAGTTAACTTACAAAAGTCACTTAAGTTAACTTACCTCTTCTAGATATAGGATCGCGACTTCTAGATCAGGCTCCATCTTATAAATCACATTCTACAGAGCGGACAAAAGTTCGTCATCCTTATCGATTCTTGTTACGGTGTAGTGAAACCTCGAGGCCAGGTAATATGCTGTAGATAGAGTTCGTTATTGTCTTAGTAAAATTGTATAAGTACATGAGTAGTCTAATTTTCAATATTCTTGTTTATCTGCTAGCTGCAAGTCCAACCCATCTGGTAGTCCCACCGCCACTCAATTATGTTAATGTACTTCTAGGCATACGTCGGATTTGCCTCCTTAATTTGAATCTCTGTCCTCTCTATCATATGATACAAGAAGCCCATCTAGAGATACCTCTCGTTGTTCACAGTCCAAAGCACTTCATACAATAGTCTAATAGCCTTCACTATCGTAGTCGCCCGCTACCAGAATGTCCGCCTCCTCTATCATATGATACAAGAAGCCCATCTAGAGATACCTCTCACTGTTCACAATCCAAAGCACGTCATACAATAGTCTAATAGCCTTTACTATCATAGTCGCCCGCTACCAGAATGTTTGCCTCATCACTAAGTCCTCATCAATTCTTCCTTTAATGTCGGTCCTCGCATATCTACTTTTCTGCTACTCGAAACTGACAAATATCTGACGTAGGGTTGCTTTCCTCTCAAAAAAGCTACCAAGTATAACGTAGTTAGCAGCAAATCGTGTGACTTTTGGTCTCAAAATCTCCCTCTGCATACCTTCTCATCGTGAAAAGACCCATGTATAGTTATCAATATATTTGGTAATGGTCTGGGTTGTCTCCATTGTCAATTGCACTCTATAAATCTGCACAATGTCCATCAACATGAAATCGGTACAATGTACAACACATGGGGGCTAGAAAATTTGTGGCCGCCGCTCCATCAAGATCTCTCCAGCGGCCTTATATTGTAGCCCATTATCAATGATAACCTGCACGACATTCTCCTTTCCTACCTAATCAATCGCCTCCATTAATTTGAGGATGTATGTGGTGTTGTGCACCTAATCTAAAGCATCAACCAACTTGTGAAAGAAAGCCTTCGTATCTCAATATGTCAACAAGTTGATAATGCCCTACCTAGTAGGACCGATCCAACCATCACATATCATCATTAGGCCATATGTGGGCAACTTGCTCTTCTATAAGGCAATCCATTTTTCTAGCTCTTTATTATTATCAAGAAGCTCACCGTAGATATTCTTCAATTCTAGAGGATCTACACCGAGACCGACAGCCTACATGAAGAAAATGGCAGCACTATAGTACGTATTATCTGCCACATTCGCTGAAATGTGGCTGAAGTAAAACCAGGATCCAATAGCTCGCCACATATCCTTCTTATCCTTCTTCAACATTATGTCAACCCTCTGCTACTTCGAATTCCTACTGAAGAAAGCATGTAGATCTAAATCATAAATAGTTGCTCCTGATGAAATCTCCCTGATGACTTCTTTTTGCAACCAAAAGCCCCCAGCATAGATGCAATAAGCTACTGCCTCTGCTAATGGTCTCCCTAACTAAGAAGGTCCTCTTGAACTCTGGATCTTTCCTGCTGCTCGTAGAACCAAAAACTGACTCATAGTATGGAGCCAAAATCGAGCTCTATACTTGACCATCTCATTATGCTCTGATTATCAAAACTGGCCGATCGTGAAGGCAATCCTTAGATCTATGCTCGTGAAGGCAAAACTGGCTTGCTGAGCTCTATACTCGCCTGCATAGCAGCTTGGATCTATGTCACCTCGTCATTTGGAGAAGACGTCTCTTATGATGCCCTAGAATGATAGGAAGGCGGCTTTGCCGCTCAGCAATCCACCTCTGCTTTCTTCTTGAAAACCCTCTCCTTTACTGCTCTGAAATTAGCAAAGTACTTCTTCATCAGTTGTCGAACCTCCTGTGGGTATTTCTGGCATATAGATACGTCGGAGTAACCACCAGCTAAATGTTGCTTCAACCTAATTACCTTGCCTTTCTTGAACTCTGTATTGCACCAGTTATACTTCCAATGTTATGATTTAGCTCTATTTTTTTATGGTTCAATTCCTATAGATTTATCAAGTACGTCAGTTTGTCAATTATTTAAAAATAACAAAAATTCTTTACGATGAAAATAATTTTTTTACCTCATAAAATATATCTGATTTATCTAATCTATAATACTATTTTTTCATATTTTTATTTATTTGTATATTTTTAATAATTTTTAAATTAAAAATATGTTTAAATATCATAAATTTAAAAATATATATTTTCTACTTCAAAAAATACTTCTGAATTATGTAATATATACTACTAATATTTCATGATTTTAGTATTAATTATATATTTTAATAAATTTTAAATTTAAAAATTATTTTTAAATATAAATATTTTTAAAAATTAATTTCAGCTCAAATTTATGTAGAACCCATTAATGGATGCTACATATATTTTTTTAAACTCGTGGGAAAGCATCAAAGGCCATTTATTCTCTTTTTTTTAAATTCACACCTAGACCACTGTGCGCATGATTGCATCAAAACTTCAATAAATTGGTATCAAATTTTACTGGAGAGTAGCTTGCAAGCTCCTAAACACACTTCTGATTTTATATTTTTAAAATTTTATTTTTTATATTTTTATTTTTAAATTCAAAAATATATTTTTAATTTTTAAAATTATATATAATCCAAAAATTAAAAATTTTATGTTATCATGTAGATCATCCATAGATTTATAACATATCATAAAATCAAGCCCAAAGTAAAAATTTTGGCATGACCTCCGCTTATTTTGCAAATTTTGAGCTATTTTTTAGAGCTTTAAAAAAAATAGAGGAGAGGAAACACACCTCATTTAGGCTTGAATTTTTTTTTAATCATGTTAAATAGGTGTGATTTTGCAAATTGGAGGGAAGGGGGAGCCGTTTAGGCCTTAAGACTTTAAACGAAACAGAGGTGTTAAAAGAAGGAAAGGGAGACGGAATCCTGTTCCAAACCAAATTGACTTAGTGCGAACCGAACAGTTTGCACCGAGTTCGAACGGAACCAGCTAGTTCACGGCTAGTTTCGGCCAGTTTTGATCGGTTCGGAATCCGTTCTAGCCGGTTCAAAGCCAAAAACGAATTTAATGGACGAACCAACACAGTTACCCACTAGGTCAGCTCGATATGGGTCAAACAAGGCAGTTTGGTCCAGTTCGGCCGAACTTAGTGGATATGGATATACCATATCTAAACTGCTTTCAACCTTTGGACCACATCATAGATCTTTTCCATCTTCACTTACATATTTTCATCATACATATGGTTACATAAATTATCAACTAATATCATACAAGAAAATTGATAGGCTCTTATTAAATTGGATAACCACCAAAAGTCCTTGTTGATGCTAGAAGATGCAGAGAAGATAACCCAAGTTTACATCAAGTAAATATGCACACTCTCATGGAATCCACTATAAAAGATACGAGCAAGAACAAACAACTACCCTTGAGCTCAAATTAGAAAGCCTTCTTCCAAATATATAATGTAACAGGTTACATAGCACAGGAGAGAACAAGTCTCCAACCTACGCTTTAGATAAAAACAAGTCTTCAAAATAGCCACCAAATTTCTAAGAGGGCAGCATAAGTAATCACAGAATCAACTTCTAACTAGTAGAAGTTAATGACAATAAAAAGCAATAACTTTAAATGCAAACATCAAATAAAAATAATTAAAGTTTAAAATTAGGAGTTATGTAGTGGGCTTCATGGCACAAACTTCATGGCCTGGGCTTCTCTTTTAAACATTAGGTTGGACCTTGCTTGACCATAATGCAGGTTTTCACTTGATCCATGAACATCGCCATGTCATGCTCCTCCAGTTGGTGATTTCATCAAGAATTTGGTGATGCAATCTCACAAACATTCTCCAATACACCACTCTAGTTTTTTCCTTCTTAGAAAATCTTAACCACTTAAGCATCACTTTTTTGACATGTTAGAATTCTCATCTTCTATAAAAGCTTTGATTTCATCAAGAGAATACTTATATTGATTAATCGTATATCTGCTCAACACTCCCATCATAAACTTCCATTCAATTGGTTAAAAAATATTTATCTCAATACTCAATCATCAGATTTTTGATGAAGTACAATGGAAATGTATCAATCTGTATCAGATCATTAGGATCTTCAAAATTTTGAAAAAATATAAGATGATGATAAACAACGAAAGTTTTGCCTTCATAATATTGACCCAAATCAGATATTAGAATGGGATGCTTGATGGGTTAAGATATGCTGAAGATAAAATCATACATATAATCCTCTACTTGATGCTCCTCATGTTGAAATATGAAGTAGATCTCTTCCTTTGGTTCCTTGTCATAGATAGGAGGTTTAGTCAAATCTTGTGCACTTTCTTACTCATCATTGTTTGATGAGAGAGTCCATGCCTTCTCAAATTTGTCAACATAGTAGAATGGTCTTCAACTTTGCTTCCCTTTGTGTCATGATGGTAAAAAGCCTTTTCCCCCAAACTAACCCATGAGCATGATGAAAGAGGACAGCCTTCTCATCGTTCATACTTTAGTTACCAAAAGTGGGTGCAAGTGCAGGAGAATAGGTACAAAAAAGAAGCTCTCATGATACAACCTAAGCGCTGGTTCTATCCTGGCCAAGCAAGCAAAGTCAGGTAACCCCAGTGGGAAGAGGGTCAGAGGAAGAAGTGGGGTAGAGGAAGTGGTTGACTCGTCGAGCGCATGACCTAAAGACTGCAGGTTCGTATCCTGTCCCTGCCAAATCACGTAAGTGACCAGTTTTCGTGAAGATTTTGAAGAGGATGTACCATGCTAAATTGAAGATTCCTACTATGACTTTCATACTTCAACGCATAACAAGATTTATCACATCTCAAAGCCTCATGTCATGCAAGACACTTTTGCAGATGTTGCATTTATCTTGTCAAGTTATCTATATCAACATCCTGCAAGTCATGTTCACAAACCACATCTTCATCCATGCTTGGTCTAGGCTTATGATGGTTGGACATCATGAACTCAAAGCTCTTATACCAATTGATGCCAAAAAATGGCGAGATAAGAAGGTAACACAAGTCTTCACTAAACACACACCCTTGAAGAATCCACTATAAAAGGGAGGAGCAAAAACAAAAATAAGGCCTCTTTCTTCAAAAAAAACAACTTTTACATGGTGCAAAAATATAGCATTAAAGGGAAAAAGTCTCCAACTTTATTCTTCAAATAGGAACAAGTTCCCAAATATTTAGCCCAAATTTCTAATGGAGACAAACAATAGACTCAACTTTTAAACTACTAGAAACTAGTAATAATAATAGCAAGCCATGACTTAAAATAAAACCAATAACAAAAATTTTTGAAGGTCAAAATGAGCAGTGTTGGAATGGACTTCATGACAGAGACATCTTCGGCTTCTCCTTTAGGCTTTATTTTGATCTTTGCTTAACTGCACTTTAAGTTGGCCCTTCATATGTTTGTTTTAAATTGATCCGTGGAGAATTGTGACGTCACCTCTAATACTGAATTGGTAGAATTTAATTAAATCATTGAATATTTATCATTTACTTTGATCTCTACTTTAAATTCATAACCCAAACTCACGCATGGATGACACCTTCCTCGCCTCAATGAACAGCGGCTATTGAGCTATACATCATGGCTTTGTTGTGATAACCTAGCTGGATTCAGAACAAAGAGAAGAGACAAACATACACACAGACAGTACTAGGGAAATGGCATAAAATGTTGACACACAAAAGAACAATGCCTTCCATTACTTTCATTCAATTTAAAAATGAAAATATATAGGGTCAAAAGTGTTCTTACAATCAAATGAAAATTCTGCTTCTCAGCCAGAGCTGGTCATGGTGTCACTGTAGTTGCTAGAGTGTCCTAATAGTAAGATGCCCAATCTACACAATGCTGCATTTCTCACAATCAAGAGATAGAAACTCAATTTTTCTTCCAACTTGATCATAATTCGAGCCCATTTATCCACCCATCACCAATATGAGGTGGACTACTACTCACAACTACCCTAACTATGAGACTGCAACTTCTTTGCAATCAAAGGCAGAAAAGGGGAAAAAAGACTTCATAATTACTAATCAAACCTCAGCCTTTTCCAGTGCGCTTAATGCTTCTTCCTCAACCATTCTTTCCACATTGAGATTTCCCACCACTTCCATCAAAAGAATGTGCTTGATGTTATCACCATAATGGTTCATGTTCAACAATCTTGCATTGCATATTGCGTTCATCTCAAAGGATGTTAGTGCACTTCCAGTCTTGTTAAAACTTTAAAGGCCCTTTTCTAATATGATCCTATTTATAGAAAGGAGGATTTTCCTCCCTCGTTTCTCTACATCCTTAAAACAGTCACGGTCTACATTCGTGATTAATTTAGTTTTATATATTTATGCATAGCTTCCACTTTCCAAGAGATGCAGCTATTTGTTTGAAATCCACTTCTACTCACTTCCAACTATCCTATTGACTTGAACAGATCCACATATGCACATAAAATTCACATTACTACTAGAAAGACCAGTTTTAAATCTCCATTCAGCTTCTTCAATATCCCCAACCCAGGCATTCCCTAAAAAAACAATATCACTCATCTTTCCCATTACCAGAAAGACATTTCAGAACTCTATCAGATCAGATACAATACATAAATCTATGCAAGCAGATTGTGCCTTGCTAATACAAAGATATGATTTTCCTCATAAGTTGATTCAAGCATCCACTCTGTAATAAAAGTGCGCAAGGTTCGATTTTGATGGGTTCCCACTATGGATCCATAAGAAATCAAAAAAATGAAGGCCTTAATCATCGAAATTGAATCCTATTGCTCGATGAATCGAAATATAAAGCATCAAATTTTAAATTTCGGTACGATGAATAATTGCATTCTTACAAAAAAAAAAAAAAAAAAACCGGAACTGTACTTCCTCAGGCGGGTCATAGCCCTAACTTTAACTCCAATTAAAAGCCCTGAGCTTAGATGATTGGGGATAAATAGATCGGGGAAGAAGAATATTTGAGGGGCGGAAAAAACCTGCCAGATGCGGCGGAGGCGCTTCTTGGCGTTGGCCTTGCGGGTGGTGGTGAGCTTTATCCTCTTCCATAGAAGACCTGGGGAGTCGTTCCGCTTCACGATCTCCAGCGTCCGCGTCCCCCAAAACGCCCCCACGAATCCACTCATCTCCCTCTCTCCCTCTCTCCCTCTCTCTCTCTGTGTGTTTGTGATGACGATGACGGAGAAATTGGTGTTTCAAATGTAGGGTTTTAGCTTGAGCTGATGACCGGGCCGGGCTAAACAGCAGGCCCGATGGTTATTCCTAGGTTGGGCCGGCCCGACCCTCAGACTTAAATTTTTGTTTAGGTATGGCCAATTTTTATTGAGCTAGTTTCAAACTTGCTCCCATGACTTAAGTCTCAGATACATCCAAAAAAAAGTTAAAGAACAATAAGATCATATTTGAAGGAGCTGTTGATAGTAAAGCTTTTAAAAGTAGAGCTTTTTAAAGTAGAGTTATTATAAAAAGTTGTTAGCTATTTGGTAAATATATTTCTAAAATATTGTGGCATTTTAATATATTTTTGGTAAACAAACTGAGAAAGTATTTTTGGTATGACAAAATGACTATAACGAACATTGCATAGTATTATACAACAAATTATAATAAAATATAATATATATTAATATATGAATATATTATATAGTATAATATTGTTATAATGTAATGTAATATTATTATAATATAGTAATATAATATTGTATACTATAGCATAATAATTTAATATAATATTAAATTATTTAGCATAACATATCAATATATTATGATATAATGTAATATAATATTATATTTATAGTATAATATAGTAATAAAGATATAAAATATTATAATATTAGCATAAATTAATTTTTCATGATATAACATAATATTAAATTATTTAACATAACATATTAAT
>JAOXJJ010000002.1:9273162-9317150 GCA_025769935.1 Phoenix roebelenii | reverse complement strand
CAGGCCGGCCCAGAGCGTCTCGATGTACACTCCGATCCGACCTGGGGGCGGTCGCGTCACCCGGTCCCCCGGCCCCGTGGGTTCAAGATGAAACCCTGGCCGGAAGAAGAATCGGGAGTGAACCAACTCCAGTTCCTCTTCCGGCATGCTAGATCCGACTTCGTTCGGACCAAAACCCATTTTTAATAAGAAAGAAGAAAGTGGAGAATAAAGGAAAAATGAAGAAAAAGGAAAAAGGACGCTCCTATCTAAAAAGAGAAGATGACCTACGGTGGGGGGATCGCCGGAAATCGCCTTGAGGCGCCGCCGAAACACTCGGTTATGATTGAGAGACAAACGGGAGGCAAAGAGAAGAAAAAATAGCCAAGCGAGACCTTTTTTAGGGCCAGGTTGAAGGGTTTATATAGACTCTCCCGACGACCCAAATCGGCAGACCCGGATCATGCCTCTCGTTCAGATTGCGCCGCATGTCGACCTCGAAAATCGAAGCGGCGTATTTATTTTAATTTGGCGCCTCGAACACGCCATCAAGGCAGCGTCCCGTCGGATCTTGAGACCCCATTATGAGCCCGCCTCACGAAGCGGTCTCGGAAGACGAAAAGGCGTCGTTCCATCTCCTCTCATTAAAGATACCCCGAAGCGTGCGGAACACCGGAATGATTTAAAGTCTCCCTAGCCCCCACCACAGTAATAAAAACAACTACTTCCCACGTCCGAGCTCGCAAGCGGCTCGAACTCGGAAGTCGGGGGTAGTGTTGGGGTAATATAGATCACCCCAAGCCACGTGAGTATGTTGCGGAGCACGTGATCGAAAGCACTCGAACTTCCGACCTCGGATGCACCCGACCTCAGACATGTCCGACCTCCGAGCTCCCAGCCCGGCGCCCGACCAGGCGCCCAATCTCGGAGCTCTCGACCTCGGAGCTCGCCACCTCGAAAGTCTGACCTCGCCGTTCACATACAGCTGTCATATCCTTCCGTAGTTTGATCAGAGACCATACCCTGTCATCGCCCCTAGCATTTAATACACGTCTTTGGCTTACTCAACCATCATCACGCATGGCTTCTGAAAATCTCCAGCTTACTCCACAATTAATGCGCGTCTCCGGCTTACTCAACCATCATCACGCATGGCTCCTGAAGACCTCCAGCTTACTCCACAATTAATGCACATCTCCGGCTTACTCAATAATTAATGCGCGTAGCACCTGCTATCTACGGATCTCCAGTCCTCCACGGCAAATCAACTTGGCTGTGCCCAGTCAGCCGTAACAATTTTCTGACTCCGACCTCGCTCCCACGACAGCATTAATTCGCTTGATCGTGCGCCAATTCGTACGGCATGCTCAATTGTACGACGACCTCGTTCCATCACCTCACAGGTAACCCAGCGCCCCTCTATAAAAGGAGAACAACTCCATTTTAGAGAGGGCTGGAAGGCAAAAAACTCTCGACACATACTGTTTCTCCTCATCTACACTTGCCCCCTCTGACTTAGGCATCGGAGGGCCGACGCCGGAAAACCCGGCCACCGGCTTCACGAGGGTATTTTCTCGATTTGAGTACCCATCAGAAGAGCATATTTGCAAATTGCAAGGATTTACATATTGAATTTGTGGTCTGTGTCTGAGACTCGTAGACTGCCTAGTTGTTTATTATCATGTTCAATGAAACTGAAAGCTAAATAGGCTACTCTAAGGTAGGGAATCTTGAGCACGGACTGGAACTGGAAGGTCGAGAGGAAAAGGGTCCGTTTGGTCTTACTCTTGTTCCTGTTTTTGTTTTCAAAAACCCAAGAAGAAAAATGAACTGGACTGAACATGTATCATGAAATCATTTTATTTTTTATACCCTCAATTGTTTGTAAAAAATCTTGAGAGCTTTCGGATGCAGAGATTTATTGCATTTTAAAAAGAGCGAACAAAGGCAAGAGAAAGGAGAAGTTATTGGCAAATGATATCTTCAACATCAATCTCCGTATGATATTTTACTAGTACAGAAACAAAATGAAAACAACAACGACGCCGAACAGGCCCTAGGATTGTAAACTAGGATGAAAGAAGGAAATAAATTTGATTAGTTTAACAGAAGCTATGTTGTCTGATAAGAACCAATTGAAAGCTGGATCAGTAAGCAGAACCGTACCTCAACCGTCAAGATTGTTGTTTTTACATGATTGGTGCTGGATTTGGTGGAACTGCTAACCCTAAACTTTTTTAACATAAATATTTAGCTGTTTTTATTAAATTTCTATTTGTGCACTTAATTCGATTGTGTATCATGTTCAGGCTGCGGACATACTTTCAAAAGAAGGAATTAGTGCTGAGGTATGTTTTTTTTTTTGTTGACAACAGAGTTATCGATCATAGTTCCTTCAAGATAGAGCAGCCATTTACTTTATCATAACAAAAAACTTTTAACTTTATCAGTCACTTCAAAGATATCTTTTACTCTGCCTATTTCAACATCCCTTGTCATATATAGGGGATTCAGGTAGAGTTTTCGGTTATACCATTGATGCTAACAAGAAAATTTTCCGAAACCAAGCAACAAAGTTTTGGGGCTGAAATATAATTCTTACCACAGCTGAAAGACTGCCTTTTTTTTGTTTGAAATAATTCTCTCACTCTTTTCGGTGTTTCTTGCTGATATTTCTGCTTGTTTCATAGATTCACAATTTTAGGCACCGATTCAACTCGGAAAATCAAATTGGATGCTTTACAAGAGATGTTGACAATGCGATTCTTCCATGACTTATTTAGACTGATTTTGATTGCTCCTCTTATAATGTTCACCATAAGTCTTTTTCACATTTGTTGACATGGCACGTCTGAACATGATCAAAATTTACATAAGTTGACATGTATGAATGTTGAAATATACACTTCTGTTCAAACTGTATTTCAGTTATGGTAAACACCGTCTATTTCATTTTAAAAGAAAACCATGAAATACTGTCTATTTCAGTTACCAGGTTATCTCCGGGACATTCTGAAGGCAGATTGTACTGGGCGTATTTATTTGAGAGCTCTGTGAAGCAGCCGGGTCAGCAAAAAATAACAAAAAAAAGCATGAGATTCATGATGAGAGTCTGTACAAGAGAAGCATAGTTATCATTTTGCTTTGCCAAAATGTTCAACTAACATTAGAAATAGGAATGTTCCAATCGTTAAATTAATGGCTTTACGTTGTCATCGTGGTTATTATACACAGAAATCAAAGATACGGGAAAATGAATATAAGTAAAAAATTTGATATATTTTATCGTAGATCTGTTTAATATCCAATTATGAACCAAGACTCTAGTCATTCATAAGTAAAACCCAAACCAAAGTCCAAACCCTATTAAACTATCAGGCTTAGGTTATAAATTCTGCTGCATCCAACCTTTATACACTCTTATGCCAAAGAAAAGAGTTCAGCAGAAGTAGACTCTTGTGGTCTAGCTTGGCCTTTGCCTCAGCTTGGGTGAACCAGCATAGATTCTTGGAGAGCAATTAATGGGCGCTTCTTCATTCTTATTTCTGGACACCACTCCCGCCCACTGTGGGAGGTATCAGCTGGATATAACTCCAGGGTAAACTTCTTTTCCAACAACCTTAAATTAAGAGCTAGAACAATGGCTAAATTTTCCAACATCAAGTTGACTTCTTTTCACTACCAAGCACCATCAAAATAGAAGAAATCATCAAACTACCAAGTAAAACCAATCTGAGTGTCAAATTGAAGATTCTTCCTTTATAATAACAATTAGTGATGGGTGCCCTCCTCAATGAAGGCTTAAAAAGAATAGAAAAAAAAAATTCGGATCATTTATAATAAACATTTCAAAAATCATCACCCACTTTTTTCAGTCTTTCTTTTATCTTTGGTCAATTCTTCTTTACCTCCTCCTCCAACAAACTTCATCATTCTTATTTTCCATTTTTATCCAACTTATCTTCCATTTCAGTCCATTGTTTTTCCTCTCATCCTTTCTTACCAGTCTACATTTATTTCTTTCGTTGAATTGATCCACTATCACAACTCTCTTTTTTCCTTTTCTGTTTTTTCTGCAAGTTTCTTTCTTTTTTTTCCCATATAATTGTTTAACAAGAACATACCTTCGTCTGGTCACCAATGGCTGGCAGGTAAAAATGTGCAAACAGCATATCAGTTTAGGAGCATCCCCCAATTTTCAATTAACAGAAGTATTTGTGTTAAGTGCAATCAAAAAAAAGGAAAGGAAAGAAAAAACTTGTTCAATATGCCAATCAGTAAGATACCAGCAAAACATCATTATAATATCATAATTATATTTTTATATTTTAAAAAATTCTGAGAAAAGAAAAAAAAGAAAAAAAGAAAAATTCTCCTATAATTCTAAAGAACCGGACATCCATCATAAAACAAAAGAAAACAAAACAAAACAAAGGCAAAGAAAAAGGGAAGAAAGATCAACCGAACCATGGTAGTGTAACTTAAAAGAACTGGATGTACATCATAAAACAAAAGAAGATTATCTAATGGAAGACTCTTTTGGCAGAAAGAAAGAAACAAATACAATTAAACATAAATTAGAAAAAAAAACTCGTATGAATAGGAGAACAAATCCATGGAGCAGATAGAGACCTCTAATGTAATTGGATGTAACATTGACGAATGCACTTCATACAGACTGGCGTCAAGGAGGCATTTCCATGAACATCAGAAAAGATCTTGGTGCCCAACTCCATCAAATTCCCAGCTATAATCGATATCTCCGTCCCTACCATCATCTTCTCAGCCCCAAATGAAAAAAATCAACCCAAAAATCCCCTCAAATAAGACCAGATAATACCCCCAAAAAATTCACTTGAAAGGCTAAAACCCACTAAAAGGGAAAAAGGAAACAAATTCCTGATGACGAGAGGAGGATAAGAATCCGATCGGAGCCGGAAGCACCTCCTCACCCCCTCTCTCAACACCATTATGACTGGTGCTTAGCGCACCCCCATCAACTACCACCTCGCTCCAGAGCACCGACATAGAGGCGCCCTATGGTTATAGGAAGGAGGGAGAGAGAGAAAAAAGAAAGAGAAGAGAAAAAAAAATATTACTGAAAGGCCTCACCTCCACCCGCATCCGCTACCTCCGTCGTCATTAGCTGTCAAAGAGAAGACAATCAGAGAGGGAGGACCATCGGAAACCAGAGAATAAAGAGAAGAAGAAAATAGAGGGAGAACTGCTTAGAGTTTTACCTGGAGAAGAAAAAAAATGAAGAGAATGAGTTTGTCCAGTTAAATTTGGTCCTGGCCCAATCTTAAAAAATTTTAAGTTCAAAAAAAAGTCAAACCAGACTATACCAGCCAATCAGATTTTTACATTTTCCTTGAAACCAGACCAAACAGGTAATCACTTCTCCATTCAACCAATCAACCGATCCAATCTAAGTGTACAAAACATTGCTAGAACAATAACTAAATTTTCTAACATTAGTTAATTTCTTTTAACTAGCTAGCCTGTCAAAATAGATACCATAAACAATATCAACAGCATCTCAATTAACATACCAAGTCAAACCAATTTTTTTTGTCAAATTGAAAGATCTACATAACATTAGGGATGAGTGTCCTCATCAATGAAGGCTGAAAACAAATAGAGAAAAAATACAGATGACTGATGAATACAAGTCCAGGACTTCAGGTTGCAAAAAAACACTTCAAAAATCATCACCCACCTTCATTCTTCTTTCTTTTTCCTTTGATCAATTCTACTTTTCCCTCTCCAACAAACTTCATCTTTCTTATTTTTCCATTTTTTTCCATTTTATCCAAGTTTTTTTCCAATCCATTGTTTTTTCCCCTCATCCATTCATACCACTCTTCATTTATTTCTTTCATTGAATTGATCCAGTATCACAACTCTTCTTTTCCTTTTTTTTGTTCTTTTTTCTGAAATTTTTTTTCCTTTTTTCCAATATAACTGTTTAATGAGAGCACACTTTCATCCAGTCACCAATGGCTGGCAGGTAACAATGTGCAGGCCAGAACATCCCTCAACTTTCGATTAACAGAAACATCTGTGTTAAGTGCAATAAAAAAAAAAGCAAGGAAAGAAAAAAAATTGGAGGTTCCTTTAATGCTGCAAATGTTGTTGGAAGTTCTTTTCTCCACTCAATAAGGCGGAAAAACACCTTTCTGTTGGGTACAAGAACTCTAAGGGAGCAAGGGTTAATTATATATGCTGAAGCCTCACGGAACACCAAAATCTGATCCAGAGTGCCTGCATAAAAACAAAGTTACTGGGTGATGATTTGCAATCTTAAGAAACAAAAGTGATGCTCAGTTTCTGCATGCTATGGTAATAATGATTCTATAAAATGCTGAAGAGGTGACACCTTACCCAAAACATTCTATACGTCACTTTTCAGCTAAATTATAGGACTTTGAGGATCATGAACAAAATTTGCTAAGTTATTTGCAAGGAAAAAAGAACATTTGTTACATAAAAGCATCATTCATAAACATAAATAATGGCATCGATATAAGATTCACATAGTCTGCTATTATTCTCCCCTGAGAGTAAGTCAAATAAACTAATTACAGAAAGCTAATGAAATCGATCCCCTCATTGTTACACCCAAATCAATATCATCCAGAAATCAGCAATAATAGGAGCTAAATTATAATGACTAACAAGTTTGGAATCATCGCATCTTTATCATGACTGGTTGAAATTTTTTACAGGTCATGGTCCTGTCAAATAGCTAACTATTTTGGCCCTATAGATAACTCTCTCTATTTCCCCTTGCTCCTACTGTAACTCAGAAAATTTTACTTGGGTGGGTGGGGTGGCACGTTTTGTGCACATGAAAAAGTTCTTCATGCCACATGGCACAAGCAGACTGGTGTAAGTCAAAGGAACAGATAGATGGATGTCATGATGCTTGTTTAATGTTGTGTTCTTTTGCAGTTAAAATACTCACCTTTTCCAGTAAAAATTGCCAAGAGAGAGAGAGGCTAAACTATCATACATAATTGACATGTATTAAAAAAGCATGGAACATGAGACTACACTGCTCTGCTATTTGGCTTTTCTACACATTTCATGCTCAGTTACAACACATAGATCTACACTCATTTTTACCATTTAATATTATTGCTTTAACAACCATTGGTGGATTTATGATATGGTCTAGAGTGACAAGTATATCATCATGCTCAATCATTAATTATTCTCTTATTTTTAGATGACCTGGTGTGATTACTTGTTAGCTAAGACATCAAATTAGCATATATTTTTCATCTAGATATTGCTTTAAGTTGGTGTATTAATTTTCTGGCATCATGGAAATTTAAGAGATGTCCATTTTATACAAGAGGCTTATGTAGGATGTAAAACTAATAGACCATGTAGTCAAACTCAGCCACCACTCTTAAATTGTATGGTAATTTAGTTGGGTTCCGTGTCTACTTAAAAGTGAGAAAGAGAGGGCTAACCATTTTTATGAAGAAAATATTGGCCAAATTGTCTTCTTGTAGAACATTTTTGAAAAATCAAGCCATGTCTTTAAGAAAGTATTATGGCTGGCAGCTTGGGTAAGGGTGCTGGTCTGCCCTAAGTCTTCATCATGATTTTCTTCAAGACTTCTTCCTTCTTGATTCATCAATAAAGACCGAAGTTCCTCTTCAAGCCAAAGTTTATAGTTTATGCTGTAGATGTTCATAACATCTCATCAGAATATCCATACACCTGCTTAAACATTCTCAACCAATGTTTATCGTACTGTCCCGAATCACCCGATTCAAGGCATACCAACCCATACCAGATCAGAATCAGCATGAAAGCACCATTCGGGTAAGTGCAGGCTCCCAATCAGCCCTACCAATCCATACTGACTCAAACCAAGCTAAACCATACCATGCCACTTGGTACCATATAAAACCAGGGGCATACTATTCCATACCGACATTTCCCACCTAGTTTCAGGCAGTATCATGATAAACAGTGAGAAAAAGAGGTTGGGAACTATCTTGACACAGGATGCATAATGTACCATACCAACTATATCATATCAAACCAGAATGTACCTGTATGGCATTCGGTACCGAGATTGCGGATCTTATTCTCAGCTCTAATAGGTCATCTTATATGCAAGTGCCCTTGCTTTTGTTTGTTATTCTAACTCTAGACAATCATATAATATGAAAAAGAAAAATTTGTGGAATTAATTAAGGGCTTCAAGATGGTTCCAAGAGGGCAAGTGGCATATACATATGTTGATGACTTATATTTATAATATCTAAAGAGCAATTGAGGAATGTCTACCTGAATGGTTGCTTTGAGCAATGCAACCCAGACCCTTATGGACACATGTATGACACTTTGGTAGAGCACCACATGAAAAAAAAATGCAATTGAGCCCTACATTATTACATGCAATAGATGTGACATACACTAGGAGTAGTTTGGCACCTTGACCTTGAACCAACTAAAAAGGCGGCCCAATGCGCAAGGCTCCCTCTGTTGTGGGGTCTAGGAAGGGTCAGATGTATGCTGCCTTACCCCCATATGCAGAGAGGCTATTTCTATGTTTCGAACCTATGACCTCCATATTACAATGGAACAACCTTTCCCTTGTGCCAAGGCTCACACCCTCCTGGAAATCACGTAATCTAAGAAATTCATTTTTGAAATGGATATAAAACAAGATCAAGTCTGCAATTTTTGTGCTGAACATTTCGGAGTCTTGAAACTACTGGTTTACATTAAAAACATCACAACTATATCACCAAAAGGCTCCTCCTACTCCATTATTGCCATTGAGACCCTACTCCCTTGCACAGGTTCTGTTCTTTCTTCTTTCCAATCCTTTTTCACCATCAATATCTGAATCAATTATTTCTATAAAAATCCTCCACCGCCAGCAAGACCTTTCTATTTACTTTACAATATCGTCCACCATTACCACAGAGAACAAGACTCTTATTCACTCCTCTCATAAATCAGGTTTGGATGCTGACTTTATTAAAGGTTTAATTAGGAGTAGGGAGGAAAGAAAATATAGCCCTCTTACAAAAATACTAAATGACTAGCAAAACAAGGACTAAGTGATATTCAATCATCAAAAGATTGCATAAAGATTTTTAAGGGGTTACATACTTGAATTAATGGAATCTATCATAGCTTGGTTAAAGATATTGGATTTTAAACACTAGAATGACATGAATTCGAGCACCAAGTTGTGTATCATAGGCTCATAGCTGATCTAATCAATTCAAATGGGATAAACATAATAAACTAAAATCGATGCATCATATTAAATTAAATAAATATGGCAGACTGATGGTCGCAAAGACTTGGAAGCATCTAGGAGTGAGAACATCTTTGAGATAATGCAACACAAGAGGCAAGAGTTATTTATGTCCAAGATCGGGGATAAAATTTTGATACACATGGGGGGCCTTTCCATTGATGTCATGGTACCTAAATAGTGCACAAGGCAGATGGTTATTTTTGGATTCACTGTTTGTAGTAATGCTGGTGGAATGGAACACATGAGAGTCATTATAGGATGGTATTGCAATTTCAAAATGGTCAGTTATGTTGTTTGGGACAGAAGATGAGAATATATGAGCACAGTTTTTTGGCAGCATGTAGGAGATGACATAAAAGATAAATTTCATACAAAAAACTCCCCTTTTCCTTTGCCCTCTTCTTGTCTTTAAAATCTTGGTAAATAAGGAAATTTCATGGACTACTAAACTGGGAAGATAACAACATGATAAATCATATAAATCTCAACTACCCAGAAGAGAACCACCATTATTTACATTACCACCTGCATGAATTTTTTCCCCAAAAAGTAGACAAGATGCATCTTTAAAATACATCAATATTTTCTTTAATTTCTGATCTTAACAAGCTCTCTACTCTCCAATTAATTGATTTTTTCCTAACATTTTATCTACATTGATGCATTCCCCAAGGTTATGCATTTATTTTTTGTAAAGATTCCAATTCCCAAACTTGGCATAATTATTGAACACATACCCTCTTTCGCCAATAAGGGTAGAAAGTTCCACTGGTGATTGCACGTGGTAAACTTCAGATGAAGAGTTTTGAGAAGCAAGTCTATCCAATGCAAGTTTCAAAGGATTTGAATAAAACAAGGTTTTAAACAAGTTTAAAACCCATCTTGAATACATTTATTCCGAAACAACTTATATCAGAATGCTCCTCAGAAAAGATCAATTACATGTCACTAAAAACTACCATCGAATACTTTGCAAACAAAATAAGTCATCAAGAACTGACACAGACAGGATTTAGATAGAAAAATTCTGACGATATTAAAAATTTTGAGGAACATAATTCTAATCAGGAAAATCATATCTAGCTTGATTAGAAATTCAATTTTAATGGATCTGTGTTGTTCAAAAAGTTTTAAGCAGAACCCTATCAAAATGCCCTAATTAGCAACTAGGGCAAACAGGTCAGATAGAAAAGTTTTTATAGTTATGATTGAGATTTAATGCCATCAGTTGTTCTAACATGGGATTAAGGTGAATCCAGATTCTATATTTCTTTTGAAGATAGATTATTGGATTCAGATAGTATATAGGCACATGAACTGCATGTGGAGCTAATTAGTATTCATAAATGTACCAAAAATCCATAAAAAAGAAATAAAACTGAATAGTAATATATTTAAATGTAGCGTTGATCATCAACTAAATGACCAATCAAAATTTGTATCAGTTTTAATATGCGTTTATGTATCTAGCAAACTGAAATGATTACATATACTATAGAAATTAAATATACTTCTTACATATTAAATGATTTTTGAAGCAATAAAACAGAATGTCCAATCATTCATGCCCTTACTTTAAACTTTCAAGCATCAGTTGTAGCCTAGTACGCGCAAAGGATTGAAATCAAGTAAAAGCATCTGATATAATAAGCATTAATTGGCACTTGATATAGACACAAGTTTTAATACAATAATAATTTTCCATCATGGAAAGAGAAAGGAAATTTGTTTCTATTTATGCCTTTTAATTATTCTACCCTTTTCTATTATTCATTTTAATGTGATACATTAATAGGCAAAAAGAAGCACGTGAATATGCAGCCACCTTTCAAATCTTAAGAGAAAGGTGGAGCAAGGACATAGAGTTGAAGAGGAGTGGATTTATATATGGAGTAATTTGAACAAACATGAGAGATTAAATTAATGTTTTTCTTACCGAGACTGTTTAAGAAAGAAAGACCGCATAAGATTGAAAATTTTCATGGACCTATGGCTCTCCATTCACATTTAGCGAGAGGGGGGGAAGAGAGAGAGGATGTGTGGTAGTGTAAATCACACTCCAATCAATTGACCAAAGAGAGAATAAGCAAAGTTGACAATACATCAACTAAATCATTAAGACTAAGGAGATAATGGTAGGTATGAGATTAGTATAATGAGGTGAGGGTACTGTGGGAACAAATATAGACAATATATTATGAGAACATTCCAAAAATTCAAAACTCTCTTTTGATCTGGTATAAAAAAATATTTTCTTTTGGAGGACTTGGTGTTCAGCTCTACTTCTCTTCCTTACTCTAAATCTCTACTATTATAAAGTGAAATATGGGATGTGAGTCCACCTCAAGTTCAACACCACCTTAACATCACCCAATCTTTTGTAGCCATTGGAGTCTACCCAATGATTAAAAAAATAACTTATTTGGAGAGTGAGACTCAAGAGTACAAAATCCCTAAGCTGCTTTATACATCAACTAAAGCAAACTTTTAGATTGCCACTCCACCCTCACGTGAGGACCGTGCAGGCGTGTGTTTAGCCCTCATCAGTTATTCACTAGGTAGATCTTGAATACTTATATAGAATCAAGGAACCCAAATAATACCTTCCAGCTAGCTTTTTGGGGTGAGGTTATATGTTATTGTAACATGGTATTAGAGCAGATCCGACCCATAACCTATGTGGACTAGGGGACACTGCAGCACAAATCCATTGGGGTTGACCACGGGCCAATCGTGGTGCTTATGATTAAATTTGAATGGATTTCAACATTTAGCCTAATGAGGATGTTAGAGCTTAAACGGAAGAAGTATGTGAGAACCCGTGCGGGTGTGTGTTTAGTCTCACATCGGTTATTCAATAGATAGATCTTGAATACTTATATAGGATTAAGGAACCAAAATAATACCTTCCGGCTAGCTATTTTGGGTGAGGTCTTGAGTTGATACAAATGGTATCAGAGCTAGGTTTCGATCCTAGGACCTGTGGGTTATGGGCCCACCTTCAATCTCCCAATCTTATCTAGTCCTTGGAATCTATCCAACAATATTTAAAATAATAAATAATAATAATAATATTTTATCGAAAGCAAAATCTAGAATTTCCAAATTTTAAAAATACCAACCCTAAGCTAAACAACAAGGTCCGCCAAACCAGTACCGAGACCCATACCAGTCGACGGGCAAGTCAGTATAATACCAGTTCGATATCATATCGACACAAGGTATACTTGGGTGTGCTGATTCAATGAGTAATTAGTAATCAATTTTTTTAACTTTTTCAATGATTTTAAGTATAATTTGATATTTTTTGATATTTCTATGGTCCCAATTTAATCTAAATGATGCATATTGTTATTTTAAAGTAATACAAAATATAAAATAATTAGTGAGATGTTGCATGCTATAAGAAGTAACATAAAATATCCTAAAATTAATTAATAAGATAAAATATATAAAATAATACAATCAATTACATATATTTAAAGTACAACATACATATCGATATCTAAAATCTCGTCAAGTAGCTATGCCTCTTATAGATATCCGAATCATTAACATAGTCAGAAGACACATCAACTTATCCCTCTAACCAAGCGGCGTTGTAGTCTTATACGTTCTTTTCATAAAGAATGCGCTCAGGGTTATAAGCACTCTCGAATTTCTCACGGAAGCTTTAGCTCTGAGAGGTGTCCTCTGATAGATAATACGACTGTGGAGAGGCCCATCCGAATATGCTACCAGCAAAATTTTACTTGTAAGATATTCTATACTGCTGTGTAGGGTAGTAACCACCGAAAGGTGATGCCTCAGATACACCATATCCATATTCGTATGGGTCAGCTT
This sequence comes from Phoenix roebelenii, assembly GCA_025769935.1. Classification (NCBI taxonomy): domain Eukaryota; kingdom Viridiplantae; phylum Streptophyta; class Magnoliopsida; order Arecales; family Arecaceae; genus Phoenix; species Phoenix roebelenii. The sequence continues at coordinate 9,304,030 of JAOXJJ010000002.1, read as the reverse complement.
GCATATGGCTGTGTAATAGGATCCAGTATACGACTTAAAACCTAATATATCTATGGATCCTACTCCACATACGAGATCATCTGCAGCTGCATCGTGTCCTCCTGAATGACCTCGACAAGCTCGTCTCCTATATGCAATCATATCCTTATGGGTTCTATCAGATCGTGTACCGTAGTCCCTATCCTTTATAACATGCATAAATTGGGATTCACTGGTGAATCGAAAACCACCCTACGACTGTCTCATAAACGGTGGTCTCATATTCTCCACTCTATTCTTGACTAGCAAATCCATGACCAGCAGAACTATCATCGCTGCTGCTCCTAGTCTCTGAATCTAAGTGAACTAATTCCACTCACCATAAGAATTGTAGGTGCCTTTTTTTTTCCTTTTTAGGAGTGTTGCGCAGCTGTCTACTTACCCTTTGTGCCCCTCTTTGCTTGCTTACCCTTCGTGCCCCTCACGCCTGGCTATGCTAGGAGGATAGATGCCACCCTTCTAACCGAGTTGACCGAATAGTATAGTGGCCTCGCCTAACCATCTCTCGATCATATATCTGAGAGGATGTTTTGGACAAGGAGTCATGATGATCGGCTCCCCAGTGACCCATGTAGTTTGGCTGATTAACTGAAAGGATGCGTAGAATATTCAATCTACCCATTACCTTGCATCGATCCTAACCTCGCTGGCTACAAAACTGGCCGGTTATGGAGGTGATCCTCGCTAATTAAGCTCCAACTTCTGCTGTTGGCCCACAAGCCATCCGATCATAGGATCATCCTTATCGTCAATGAAAGCATTATGAATCGGATCTGTGTACTTTAGCCCTACTTCCTCCTGAATACACTTCAGCCTCAACCTCAGATTGTAGTAAACATATATAAGATTGTTGAGGCACTTTTGTGTCAGACAGTTCCTCTGCTTGCTGTGGATGAGGGCAAAGATGGACCAGTTATGCTAACAACCACTCGAGGAGATCATTTGAAAGGAAGAAGATCCGGATAACTAATCACTTAAGATTTCTCGCGGACAAACCAAAATGAATCCACAATTCAGCTACAAAAATATTGAAAAAAATTACATATAAGATAGTATCATATTATTAACCATCTAACACTAAATAAATATCCTCCTAATATGTAATATACCTGAATTTATATTTTTCTTACGACAATTGTCGAGACTCCAAAGCTGTCAGTGCTCTCTCTAAATATTTTGGTCTATGAAAAAAATTATGTTGTAAGATGTTAATAATTAAAAATACCAGTTAACTTACACATATCACTTAAGTTAACTTACCTTTTCTAGATATAGGGTCGCAACTTCTAGATTAGGCTCCATCTTATAAATCACACTACGTTGAGCAGCCAAAAGTTCGTCATCCATATCGATTCATGGTACAGTGTACCAAAACCTTGGGTTTAGGTAATATGCTACAGATAGCATTCATAATTGTTTTAGTAAAATTATATAAGTATAGGAGCAGTCTAATTTTCAATATTCTTGCTTACCTGCGAGAAACAAGTCCCTATCCATCTAGTAGTCCTACCGCCGCCCAATATGTCGATGTACTCTTAGACATATGTCAGATTTGCTTCCTTGATCTGAATCTTATTCCTCTCCATAATATGTCATAAGAAGCCCATCTAGGGGTAGCTCTCGCTGTCCATGGTCTGAAGCACTTCGTACAATAGTTTGATAGCCTTCACTATCTTCTCGGCCTGCTGCTAGAATGTCTGCCTCGTTACCAAGTCCTCAATAGTGCTTCCTTCAATATTGACCCTTGCAAATCTACTTTTCTGCCACTCGGAACTAACAAATATCTGACGTAGGGCTGCTTTTCTCTCAAGAAGGCTATCAAGTGCAACACAGTTGGTAGCAAACCATATCACTCCCCCTGCATACCTCCTCATCAATGATAGGACTCATGTATGGTTGTAAATATATCTGATGATGGTTTGGATTGTCTCCACTGTTTGCTGCACCATATGAATCTTCGCAATGTCCATCAACATGAGGTCAATACAATGTGCAGTACATGGAGTCCAAAAAATATATAATCGTTGCTTCATCAAGATCTCCCCGTCGGCCTTCTATTGTGGCCCATTATCAGACCTACATGATATTCTTCTGTCCTACCTAATCAATCACCTCCTCCATCAATATGAAGATGTACATGGCATCATATACCTAATCGAAAGCATCAGTCGACTTATGGAAGAAATTCTTTGTAACACAATATGTCAAGAAGTTGATAACACTCCGTCTAGTAGGAACGATCCAACCATCACACATCACCGTCTATCCATATGTGAGTCACTTGCTTTTGTATGAGGCAATCCATTTCTCTAGCTTCTTATTATTGTCAAGAAGCTTACCATAAATGTTCTTTGATCCTAAAGAATCTACACCGAGATCGAAAGTCTTTATCAGCTGCCGAACCTCCTGTGGACATTTTCGGCATATAGATACATCAGAATAACCATCAGCTAAATATTGTTTCAACCTAGATACCACTTTTTTAAAGTCTGTGTTGCACTAGTTGCACTTCCAATGGTGTCGATTTGAGAGCATTTATCCATGATCCCAACCAATCCCACAATCTAGCTTTTTTTCTCTAACAGTTTTATTTCTGCAAGTTTATCAAATATGTCAGTTTATCAATTATTTAAAAATAGCAAAATTTCATTATGATAAAGATAATATTTTTTATTTTAAAAAATAAATCGATTTATCTAATACATAGTACTAATTTTTCATATTTTTTATTTATTGATATATGTTTAATAACTTTTCAATTAAAAAGATATTTAAATACCATAAATTTAAAAATATATATTTTTTACTTTAAAAAATATATTTTTTACTTCAAAAAATACTTTTGAAATATGTATTACGTACTGCTAATTTTTTATAATTTGGCATTAATTATATATTTTTAATCATTATTTAAATTTAAAAATAATTTTTAAATATAAATATTTTAAAAAATAAATTTGAGCTCAGATCTATGTAGAACACTATAATAGATACAACATATATTTTTTAGGACCATGGCCATGCATAAAAGACTACTTATTTCTCAATTCTTTTCAAATTTAGGCCTAAGCCACTATGCGCATGATCGCATCAAAACTTAAATAAATGAACGTCAAATTTAGCTAGAGAGTAGCTTGCATACCCCTAAATATGCTTGTAATTTTATATTTTTTAATATTTTTTTATTTTTAAATCTAAAAATATATTTTTAATTTTAAAAATTATATATAATTTGAAAATTAAAAATTTTATGTCATCGTGTAAATCATCCATAGATCTACAACATAGCATAAAATCAAGCCAAAATAAAAAAAAAATGACATGATCTCTTATTTTGCAAATTTCAAGGTATTTTTTGGCGTCCAAAAAAAAAAGAAATAGAGATAGGAGAGAGAAAGCATACCTTATTTAGGGTTGGATCATCCTTCAATTGTGCTGAATCAACATATTTTTTGCTATGGAAAAAGAGGTATTCGAATAAGTTGGAAAGGCCTGAGAAACTTCTCGAGTCTTCCCAACCACTCTTTAAAACAAAAGAGAGGAGCCAGTTTGGAACCAACCCAACTCGGTGCAAACCAGACGGTCCGCACTAGTTCCATATGGAACCGGCCTGTTCAGAACAAGTTCGGACAATTTGCGACCGATTTCGGCCCGCTCTAGCCGGTTCAGAGCCAATCCCAAATAAAACAAGTGAACTGACCCGATCCCCCACCGAGTTAACTCGATACGGGCCGAATCAGGTAGTTCGGTGGACCTTGCTAAACAATATTAATTAAACCTCAAAGAGTACGGACCTCGAGCTAAACAATATTATGATTTTCTATGAACATCATGTCTAGGTTTCAAACTTTATCTCTATTATTATGATGGGACTCATTTACCCTATTATAGTCAGGCCCATAATTGGGATTAAAGTCCCGAATCCATTGGGTTTTAGATGTAACTTGCAAGTTGCAACAATGGAAAGATATGGTAAAGATAATCTGCTGTCCAATTTCAAATTGAGATGTCCCAAGGAGATTTCGTAGATCTCAACTGGAGGCGATACAAATCAATTAAATTGTATATATGGCACCCACTTCATCATAGCCATCCATGTCTCTTATCACATGCAATTCCACCCCAAATTCAACTTCACTCCAAGCTCCTTTTTACTTGCTTTCTCCAATTCTATTTTGATCAAAGTTCACAAAATTGGTACTGTAACCCATACTAGTCATGAGCTAAGTCAGTACAATACGATACTATATCGTACCGACACACCGTATGCATGTCGGTGCCAATCAGGTACGAATGAAAGCGAACAAGCAGAAAGAGAGAAGAAAAAGGCAAAATGAGAATGGAAGGACCTACTAGAGAGGCAGATCTGGGACCAGAGCACATCAATTGAAGGTTCAATCAAGGCTGAAACTCGTCAATCACAGACCAAAGTCACCGATCGAGGCAGGAGGTTGTCAATTGGGGGGCAGGGTCATTCAGCGCTAGAGCCATCAGCAAGGTCTCCATGGCATTGTCACAAGACAATGAGTGCATTAGGAGGGTGAGACAAGGATTGGCAGAAAGAGATGGTGACAGCTAGGGCTTCAAACAGGAGCAAGAAAGGTCAAATGCAAAAGATAAGGATTTTATAAAAGAGCTTCGTTCAATCCAAGCAAATTGGGTTAGAACTATCAAAATTTGAGAATTCAGACCAATTCTAACCCTAATCCTCTTTCATTTTGGATGGTCGAACTAACCTGGCTCCTAGCCTATTTGGTTCTGTACTGCCCTGGATAGCCCAGTTCAAGCCGGTTCGACAGGCTTTGATCTTGAGCATTTGTGACATTAGAAGGCCCATCATGGAGATTTACCCTGCAGCTCCATGCACTTTTCTTAATATTTCGCATGAGACCCCGTTCCTCATTTTTTTGAAAATAATCCCTTCATTTCATTTACATCTATCAAGTATGATGTCCATGTCGCATGCTGGTCTGAACAATGATGCCAATTATACAGCAATTTAAATCTGGATCTACCTGTCAGTTTAGTCTCACAGATCAGATCAACTTCAAGAATGACCAAAACAACATCCAAGTAAACTTCCAAGGATTATACAATGGGAGTTAGTGACTCATAGGCACTCAACCCCATGGTTATAATTTAATTAAAGCACACATACTATCTCAGGCAATAGGCATGTGAATTGGCATGTTCACTAGCATGGAACATTAACTGTATCAGACCTTATACACCCAAGATTTGGGCAGTGACAGATGTCCATCTCTGAACTATTTGAATATATCAGCAAGTCACGATATTTTCAAATTCACATTCTTAAAGCATTCTAGAAGGTAAAAATGTTAGTTTTTAGATTTGTAGGTTCGCATTTTGGGTATTTTATTAGTCTATTAAGTCATAAAGGTTTTATTCTTACTCCGTGAATTTAAGGATTGCAATTGGTGATCCTTTGATCATTTTAAAATAGGACCTAAGCAAACAACCAAGTTACATCATATCAAAGCATTGAGGGTCTTCTAGTTGCAAGGAGAGCTATGGAAAAGGAAGGAGAAATGTAAAAGTTTCCCAAGAAAAGAAAATATTTTCCAGCAATATATCCAAATTTGACAATTTTCTATTGAAACAAAACAATGAAATACTAGAGTTTTCAAGAACAATAAATTTTACAAGCAATTTTCCTAGTAATCGAAGAGAAAAAAGTTATTTCATATGATTTTTACAGTTTTACTAAGAAACCAAGCCAACCTTCCCAATCCTATTGCTTTTTTTCGAATGACAACTCTCAAATGTGATTGCTGTGACTATTGAAACCTCCGTCTATGATCTACCTTTCTAACTGTATCCTAATTCTTACCTATATTAGGAGAACGAAGCTTGTTGCCAACCAAAAATTCTCAGAAATACAATATAACAAGATTAAAGCTCCAATTTCTAGCAGCTTAGGATACAATCTGTTTTGCTCAAACCATTGTCTAGGCCAAAAACTAGCATAAACAGATCATAAGCGAATTATAAGTTCTTCTAGTCCACTTGCTGAAATTTTGCCAGAATATTCATTTGGTGTCTCACTTCAGGATATAACAAAAACTCCATATATAACCATTATTAGTGATGAATCAAACATTTTCATCTTAAATTAGCTGTAATAAGGTCTAGTTTTGATGCCTGGTTGCAGGCTAAATCCCCAAAGATACAAGCAAGACTTTCCTTTGAAATAGATATTAAAACAACTGCTGTCTATTGTACACCACAGATGTAGTCTACGCTGGCCTTCCTTGCATCCTTAGGTTTTTAATATTCTTCCAAGTTGTCTATCATGTTACAACATTCCTGGAAATATGATCTTTATGATCTTTTTATTGCTTGCCTATTGGACCTTAGAAATTTATCAGCAGCTTAGTCCCATCTGCCTTTTAGCAAAGATCCTCCAGTGTTAAACGAGTATTCCACAAATATCTGTCCCAGCTTTTAGTTCCCATTTTTCTTTCTTAAAGAACTTTTAGTTTTTACTAATCCCAAAATGATATCATTCTTCTATCAAATCTGGCATTCAATCTGAATGGCCAGGAGCAATCACTTCACAAAATAAAAGCAATCAACTGCTTATATATTTACCAGCAATTTGCAAATAAAATCTCACGTGGAAAACAACAAGTCTACAACAAAGCAATTTCATGTTTGCTCAGCAGATAAAAGTGTTTATGACCAAAATCAATCATACCTTACTGTGAAAAACCTACATTGATGGCAGCTCCAACCATCGGAACATCAGACATTGGGGGATGCTCCTCACATGATATGGTACTGGAATGAGAGGTCTGTACCAGAGCCTTGGGCATAGTAATGAGAGCACAATTTGTGCTTTCAGCATCCTTAAGAGACCCTCCATTTCTAATAGCAGCTACCTGTGACATGACATTGCATGCTGGCTTTCCTGCATTTGATGAAGATGATGTCACTACCTCAGCTTGGACATCAGGACTTAAAGCCCCCATAGGAGTTGAAGTTTCTTGGATGCTATGAACACTGTTATAATTGGGGAAGGATGTTAGCCACGTAAACCGCAAATTGTGACCCTGCCAATGTTTACCATTAAGAAATGCATTCATGGCAGAATGACGGGTGGTAAAAGTTATACAAGCAGAGCAATTTTGAGATGGCTTTAAGCTTTCATTCTTGGTATGATCTTCTGGCTCTTCGAGCACAACAGAAGAGATATCACCAAAATATGAAAAATGATCCTTCAAAGCAACAACCTGTAATGAACAAAAAGATATTGCATCAATAGTAAAAAAATAATTGGGTGACATGCTGATACCAGCACAGTTTTCTTTTGTTTTTTCATGGAAATTTTAAAAAGAAATAAATAATGAAAGATCATACAAACTACAACCAGAAGACAAGTAAAAAATGAGAGAGAATAAATCTTTCATCCATGACAACATGTCAAAAGGTATATGTCCTCCAACATTCATTATGCATGTTGTTTGAAGTCAAAGATATATGAGATTCATACTAGATTCGCATTAGAACTTTAAATTTTTAGTTTCTTAAGATATTAAATATATTGATGTTTCTATCAGAGACAATGTCTGGCACAGTGCAAGAAATCAGATTCTTCAGACTCTAGAAAAGTTGAGGGCACAGTTACTAGTAAACAAGTAGCTTAGAGGAAATACTGTATATTATAGTGAAGCAGGCAAAGAACAAGAATTTTCAGCATCGCAAACAGAAAAAAGGAAGCCAGTAAGTGTGAACTTTTCATTGCCATACTGTCAGCCCATGATACTCGGACATGCAGAATCCTTATGAGTCAGAGATAAAACCAATGGTTTACACAAATGTCAGCCAATAAAAAGTCCACAAACATGCCATGAGCTAAAATAACATTCACAAAAATATAATAGGATCACAGTTATATTGTACATAGAGGGTGATAATCTTAAATTGTTCGGAAACAATGACCAAAAGAATTTCATGCTTCAGTAATAAATGAGGGCATGATACAGTACGGGGTATAGTACTGTACCAAAACAGTAACGGACAGGTACCGGTTCGGCTAACTTTGTTTCTTTCACAGAACATTCTTTCCTTCGAGAACAAGGATGGGAGAAATCCTAGCCGAAATCTGGTTGAGGGCGGGACTTACAAATTCATTCAACAACACTCTACAACAAGGAATGAAAATCATAGATTCACTATAGATATTAACACTTTATATTTGCAAATATAAAAAATCCTAAAACTGTTTACTGAAATATCCCAAAGTTTGCAGGGTATATATCCCAAACTCCTCATGATTCATTCCCTCTTTACTTTGCATCCAGCCGGAAAATGAAAATTGGTGATTTTGTATCTTCATATATAGTAGTAGGCTATCTTCCGAATCAATTAACGTTGATGTCTTCATATGAAAGACCAAGGTAAATTTTCTGTTGCTGAAGCATGCCATGTTTGTATGTTAGCCAGCAAGTGCCCATGCGCATGCGTGCGCGTACGAGAGAGAGAGAGAGAGACATTTGCCAACTCAGCTGGTAGAGGACGAACAACTCTAAATGAAGTAGGAGAGTTTTCCTGCTTAAATCTATACAGCACCGGTGCTGGCAGATGACTTTTCTGTTTAATATTCCCAGGAGATTGCTGCAGAGCACTTGAATTTTCTTTTGAAGAGTGTGGAACAAGAATCTCTCCAGAATTTCTCTTTTCCAGTGTCCTTTCAGCTTCTAGATGTGCCCTTGTTGTACAAAGATTAGTGGACCTCGGGGCTGCAGCTGCTCTCGCTGCCACAGCTTCATTTGCCATGTCCACTTTATGCCTCTTACCTGCCTGTTCAGAGGCTACTTCCTTCTTTTTGCTTGAAATTGCCTGCAGTAGAAATATCAGAGGCTTTAAATACCCTAAATTTAGATCCCCAATCTTAAAGGCGATTATTGTTATTCAGAAGTTATCATTTTTATTTTAATGCTTTTAAATCAAAAACCAAGTAAGAAATTATATTATGGAAAATCAAATCAACTACATGTAAATTTAGAAATCTTCTAGTCCTTCCTTTAAAATTCAAAAATCCAAAACATGTAGAAAAATTCAAAGAAGATTGCATTTTAAGGGGAAAAAGATTCTTCTAAGAATAAAAAAAATGGTTGAGAAAACCAATACGTTCATGTTGCAGATTACTGATAGCTATCTTTGACATTTTTACAAAGTTTAATTCAGGAAAACGGCGTGCATATTTCCAACACAATTGCCAATCCTAGCCTAAAAGATTGTTATACATAAACAAAAAAGAAAAGATTACTTGTTTCTCTAATTTATGCAATTGGCGCCAGAATTCATCACGTTTTTTGTCCAAAATTTCCTGCTTTTTATGAAGTTCCTCTTTCAAAATCTCCAAACCCTCCAGCTTCTTTTGCACAGGAGGTGCTGCTTTTAGACAATTTGCTGATAAACTTTGTGGAGGTCCACCAGCAGGCACTGATGCTTCAGCCCCAAGCACACTGCTTCCCTTTGGAGCTGCAGATGGGAGATTTTCTTTACCTCTGTCACCAATGGACAACTGAGATGCAACAAAGGGAGCAGCCACACCAGGAAATTGCATAGACTTATTATGGACACTGCCATCTCCCTCATCAGAAATTGTATCTCGGTTGGCCCACCATAATTTTATAAAACGGTTACCCATTACAGCATCAGGTGCCTTCAGTGCAGCTTCTGCCTCCTCCCTCCTAGAAAATTGGACAAAAGCCTTTTCACTGTTCAGCAGAATATAAACGTCAATGACCTCGCCAAACTTCTGGAAGTGTGAAAGAAGAGCTTCCCTTCTGTTGATTTTTTGAGGAATACCATTTACATAGAGAGTACGAGAAGCTCTCTGAGATGCTTTACCACCATTACGTCCAGAATCTGCATGCAGTCTTGGTAGAGGTTGAACAGCTGTCTTTTGGACCCATCTCCTTACCAGCAGCACGCGTTCCTTCAGTGGCAGAATGATTATAGGCCATTGTTTCCTCATGATCTTCCTTCATTTCATTCCCAATATGACTTGTCACAGTCATATGACTATTAGCCTTCCTTCCAGTTTCCGACTTATTCCCAGGTCCAATCTGGCCCCAAACAGAGCCAATATTGACCACAAAGCTTCTGCCAGGGTGCTCATTTCCAATGCCATCAGATAACCTGAGACCCGGGTGAGCAGAACAATCAGCACCCCATAAAGCAACACTGTCATTTTTTGGTGAAGGAAGCCTCAAGTGTGCACTGGATGTTTCAGGATGTTCATTGTTCCACAGAGGCTGATCAGGATCATAGACATCTGCTTCAGAAACACCTGAAGCAGAAGAAACTCCAAGCAGTTTCAATGCATCATCTGTCACTCCAGATTTGTTATTTTTCATAGATGCAGCTTTACTGCTTGTCAAGAGGCTCAAAGATGCACTAACAGGTGGTAAAGATCCTTGCCCAGCTAGAATTCCCAGTGCATGTGAACTTGGAATTGAGACAGGAAGATTGAATTGAGACAGACTCTGCAAATTGCTAAAGAATCAATTAGTTATGAAAGATACACAAAATAGTACAAAATAAAACAATCATGTTTATCACATATGTGTGACTGGCAGATGCTTACTACCAGATACAGGTTGTCACACACTTGGCAAGTGATGTCTGGCTGCACCAAGAACTCATGCTTCCATAAAATCACAACAAGAAAAACACTAGGGATGGCAACCCCAACAAAGTAAGACAACCAGGCAAGGCCCGAATCAAAGAATTAACTATGGATATCATGCTCACAACAGGGACTTATTAAATTTAGAGGTATGAGTTCTTCTGGTCATGTAATTTGCATGAGCAATAAAGTGTCCAAAAATCAAATGCGAAACCAAGATCCGTCGTACTGGTACCGGTCGGGTGCCGGTGGCGGCCCGTACAGGTATGTACCAATCCCATACCAGTCCCATATTGATCCCGTACTGGTTCCATATCGGTCCTGTACCAGTACGGCAGTCGTATCGGCCGGTTTTCCAATGAAAAGCTTACGGTACCGGATCCCACGTTGATTCGGTACCAGTCCCAGTCTGGACCGATTCGTACCGGATGGTACGGACCGGTACGGCATGCCCTGTGCGAAACACTAGAATCATATGACCATGAAGTTCTAATTTATGTCGTGTGTTTTCCTAAAAGCATGTTTAGTTATACACGTGGGTGAAAGTTTATGTTTCTAAAATATCTAAGCAGTAGAAAATCTTGATGCTAACATACAAAAAGTTCAATTGAGAAAAAGATATGCACCTAGACATCTTCAACAACAATTCGATTTACACCATGTTCCATCAGGCACATATCCCCTCTCAAGCAAAAAACTCGCTCCTCAAAGTCTCTACAATGCTGGCGCAGCCCACCGATATTTAATAGAGGGCTGATTGGGGGCTGAAGAGTCCCTTGCAAACCAAGTGGGTGAAGCGGATCCAATATTGGGTTATTCATTCCAGGAATAAACCCATATGCACCCCAAGATGCATTTTGTGTATTTGCAGCACTTGGTAAACCTGTCCCCGCATATAGACTAGGATGTGTAGGTGGTCCTTGTGAAGCTATCTGCGATGCCAAATCAAGAGTGTCATAATGGTTGAACCTTGAATCATGTTGACTCCAGGGAACAGTATTCCTTCCTCTTCCCCTCCCTGTAGAAGGGCGACCTGTGGATGCAGAAGAATCAAAACAGGAACCAGTATCAGTGTGGAATTGGTTTAGTCTAGCCCGAGGGCCTGAATCTGAAGGAGCCCGCATCTGTGGTGTCAAGCCAGCACATCGTTTCTCTGACTTTGAAGAGACATCCCTTTCCAAACTAGGGTTATATTATTTTTGAATTTCACTAGACTGAAGACCGGTTTCCAGAAATGGTTGCCCATTTTCAAAAGGCTTGTTTTGCTTTCTGTTAGGCCTTCTTATAGGTGGTGCATGAAGATCATTGTCCAAAGAATGTGGCCGGACCTCCCTCCTACGATGTTTGTGATTACGATCATCATCATCACTAAGTTCTTTATCTTCTGGATCACTGTCTGGTTCAGAAGATGAAAAAGAATGATTTTTTTCCTTTGGGGATGAACTTGTCATCTGTACAGTGTCCATTGTGGGAAACAGTGATAACTCCAACTTCTTGATAACATCCAACTTTTTATTGGCTATTGCAATTGAACCATCTTCAAGGGCCTGGAACAAATTTGTGATAAATGATTTTGTACCTGCAAACATAGGATGGGATGGAAACATTAGGTGTTGACTGACCAAAGCAGAACATACAATATAAACTACACATTAGCTTTAAGTAATGGCACCCTTGTAATGCATGAAAACCATAAATGTAATTAAAAGAATTTGTTTGTTATGGTAATTGTTGCAATATCACTGATACGGAAATGTTGTCTTCTTATCCATCTTTGGAGAATCAATTGTCTAACCAAAGCCATGCACAACGAAGAAAGCATCGGGCCGAATAAGAGTAACGGCTAAATGCTTCTAACTTTGATTGAAATCTGAAATTAAAACCAAATTATCCCTGTTTCATCCAGAACCAAAACTAGGCTTACATACAAAATTTCAGCCAAAACAATATACCATGCCATTTTTCATTTCTTTGAATTTCAGGAAGATTTTTTCTCATGAAATAAATCTTGAGAAGATTTAAAAGCAATGTTAATGTTGGGTTTCAAAGAAATTAGAATGGCAAAGTTTTGGCATATGCCTATTTATGATAGGGGTAAATCTCATAGAAGTATAATCTTATTCATAGCATTTTCATTAGATAACAAAATCACATGTTTTTTTTAAAAAAATGATGTACCACATTATTTTTCTACTCTATCGTACTTTCAAAAAATGATAGATTATCATAGAAATAGATTTATGTCTATTACATTGTTGTTAAATGATATGATCATATCAAGGTCCGCAATCTTGGTACCAGGCACCGTATCAGTACCTTATCGGTATAGTACGGTACAGTATGGTGCATCTCCGTGTCGAAATAGCTCTCTCATCCATTTTCTGAACTTTTGTCTCAGTATGAATTGGTACGCGTCGATACAGGACAATACGCCTCGACATGGGAGGTATGGAGCTTGTACCAACTTGAATATATGTTTCGCACCAGTTTTCTTCCAATACATTATGGTACGCCCCGTCTCACATTCAAAAATAATGTATCATGTGATTTTCTTTCCCTTTTGTATTTTAAAAATAAGTGTTAGATTACAAAAAGAAAGTGTCAGATAACTCAAGCCCAGAATCACCAAAACAATACATTAAAAGGTCAAAAGAAATGGAACTTATTTTTTTGGCATGTGAAGCTGGGCCTTTTTTCTTAATTCCAATAAAAATTGCTAAAACTGGCAAAAACTCCAAAACCAAAATTTCAAACTTTCAAAAGTACAGATTTGATTCAAAGGGTCGGAAGAGATGAAGGGAACCCAAATAGATTGAGATGGAAATCTAAGAAAGAATTGAAGGGGGGGAGGCAAAAAATTGTTGTTTCACACATTATGTAGTAATTCTATATGTATTATGTAATAACCAATGTGAATTTATTTTATTTGCTTCTTAAAATCTAAAAGGTGCCTATTAATCTTAAATTTAAAAAATGGTATGCATGTTAACCTCATGTAACGAGCGAACCCTCATTATAATAAGAATTTCAAAAGTGCACTGACACATCCTTTTTGTTTAACAATGTAACATTACTGGATAGCCAAATGTGAGAAGCTTTCTACTAAATGACTAATGAATTCTATCATGCAAAGATTCGAATTTTTTCAATCAAAAAAAGGGCGGAAATATAATAATTCATGGATCAAATGTCACTTTAGCATTTATCTGTAAAAAGATTGGTGGCTCAGGAACATACCATCAAAACTACCAATATGATTTCCACCAATAAAAACATTTGGAACTGTTCTTTGTCCAGTCCATTCTATTAGTGCAGACTGTAGTGCTGTTCCATCACCTTCATGAATGAGATTAAACCAATCAGCAAAAAAAAACAAAAGAAAAAGGAATAAAAATTTTATCCAACTAGTATAGTCTTCGAAGATAACTATGGTGGAATCAGTAAGTCATAGGACATAATTAATACAATTCCATCATTTGTTGAATACGAGGATAAAATTGTTTCATTGCATTTAAAGAAGGTGATTCTAAGCCCACAAAGAAAAAAGAAACTACATTGCTATAATAATGTGTTCCATCTAATGACCTCAAATATTGGTAATATCCTTGAGTAATGCTACAAAGGCATCAAGTCTAATTAAGCAAAGTCCAATAAGCTGGGGTGCTACTTTGCATCTTTATCTACAACCTGCAATTTAAGGAAAATAGCATATAACACAATGAGATATTATTGGAGAAAGACTAGTAATACCCCTTAGTTCTGTAGTTTTAAAGCATCCAACTCCAGGCAAACTCCTGATGTAAGAATCCTATCATCCAAAGAGAACCAAAATATTTCTTATGCATACAAATCCTGTTCAATTACCACTGTGGTTTCTAGTGTTGGCTGTAACAGTCCATTCCAGGCCAATATCAGCACCTAATACTAGGTCCATACCAAGTTCCAAGTATGCTGGAAGATATCAAGCAGTGTTTAGCAGGCATGGATCGACATGGCTCAGCACAGCTTGGCATCAAGCCAACAACCTTCTTCTGAATCTTTCTGTTACAACACAGCACAGCATGTGCCAACACATGCCATGTCGGTGCACTTAAATCCTTCATCACCTCATGTGCAGAAACCTACAGGTGCCACAATGAGTTATCCACTCTATTTCATTATGGTCTAAGGCAACACTCAAAAGAATCACATATCACTATGACCATATCTTATTTCTAAAGTTATTGACCCTTGTAGTTTAATCCATTCTGTTGCCTCAATGAGAAAGGCATCCTTTTGCACTAATAGCAATTTCAGGTTATAATCCACAAAGAAATGAAATTAAACAAACATCAAACCAGGCTGCATGATAAATCATGTACTGCTGTCCATAAGATATTCCACAGGAAAATGATGAAGGCTATTACAGATAAGCAAGAACAGTAGAGATCCAAGACATTTTGCAACAGTAACAAGTACACACAATCTGAAGATTTTCAGAATGAAATTGACCAGAAACATGTACTCACTTTCAACATCTAATTCAAACACTTTATAAGTTGCTCCTAATTGTGTTAGCAACTTCTTAACCTGCTTACAATATTCACAGTATGTCTTGCTGCAACCACCAGAAACTGTATTAGAAATTCATGAGCCACAGAAGGTAAAAAGGATGAATTGCATGTTAATGAAAACAAAGATTCAACATCAACAGTTAAGAGAATGTGCTGGCGCTAAATGAATGACAACCCTCAGAGTTGTTGAAGACTTCAGAATAAAAGAATCTAGCTAATATTTTGTACGTCAGGTCTCCCAAAAGTAACAAATCTAATTTTCAGATCAAGCCTGTCTTTTTCCAACTAAAGTAGGACTGGGTTTAGAGCAAGTTCCAGAAACCGAGTAAAGCGAAAACCCAATGAAGCAATGCTCAGAAGTTGATGAAACCATAAAAGTTATAAATATTAAGAAGTGAAGCCAATACCTGCACTTTGCAATTTTAAGTTTTCAAATAACTTGTTTTAAAAAAGGTTCTTCAGCTAGAATTACCATAGTAAGATAAGGATGTGTGTGTGTATTTATATATACACACACACACACCTGGGATACAGCATAGACAGAATTTGAAAAACCACATCAGCTAAATATAGTCACTTACAACTTACAAGTAGGGTTGCAAGTGGATTGGATTGACCCACTTCTGACCCAGAAATAATCCAGCCTAGTTCAAGCTGAAATTAATTGGATTAGGCTTGGATTGAAGTAATATGAGGCATTTCAAATATGGATCGGATCTGGATCACTATGTATCCAAACCAACCCAAACTACCCTAGACTAATATACACATTTTCATAACCTTTCTTGAATCTATCTTTTTTTACTTCTAATACTATTTTTTATGTAGTTATTCATCCCTATGGTTTTATTGATTACAACTTATATATGGCCATCAATGAAGTCTTTTGTGAAGTGGATTGTTGATAATGTTTACACATTAATGGTTATTTTCTTACAAAACATGTTTATAATATAATTAAGTAACTTTTTTATGGATATTTCTTATGGCTTGCGTTTGGATTATTTTTTACCCTAGACCTAAAAAGCTCAATACCTCAATAAATAAATCCTAAACCCGGTCTTATTCAATCCAAATAGAAATGGATTAGGCTTGGGTTCCATATTTTGATTGGATTGGAACCAGGGCGCACGAATTCCAATCCAACCCAACCCACTTACAACTCTGCTAACAAGAAACTGCAAGCTTGAAATTTGCGGAAGTAAGAAAGAATTCACCATGTTGCCTCATGGCCTCCCCATTCTTCACATTTCACAACAGGGGAAGTGCAAAATTACAACATTAATTAATACAAATGCTTATTGATTTAAGTATATAATTAAGGCTGCATTTGGTATCATTTCTACTTTTCTTTTTAAAAGAATTTGGAAACAAAAAATCTTTTAAAAATAGTGGAAGTAAAAAATTTTTACCCATATTTTTCAAAAAAAATAGAAGTTATTTAAAAAATAAAAAACGAAAACAGAATAACTGAACATGTTTTCTATATTGGATTCCGTGTTTCTATTTTAAAAAAGAAAACAAGAAAAAATATTATTGACCCAATAAATTGATTTTGATGAGTACAAAATGTTTGAGTATAATACTAATTGTTTTCTATTTTTAGAAAAGATAAATTTGTTTTATAGGAAGGTAAATAAGGTCGAAAGATTAAAGAAGCATAAAAGAACAATTCTCAAAGTTGAAGAATTTGCTGAAGAATTCAGGAAGATTTTGAAGTGGATGTGTAAACTTTAGAGGATCATGAGTGGACTCTTGTCGAGCACGAGTCGACCCTAGAATAGTCGTAGGCAGAAAACAAAATGCCATGAAAACTGGTCTTCTCATGAGTCAACCCTATAGATCATGAGTCGGCCTCAGGCAAACTCGAATTGACCTCAACAGTGACCATAGGCGAAAGACAGAGCACAGTGAAAATACGTAGTTTTTCAAGTCAACCCCTGAAGAAAAGAAATTGACCCCTGAAAATCACGAGTCGACCAATGAAGAAGTAACTGCTAGTTTTTCCACAAAACCGGAATGGAAATATTCACCTCCAACGGCTCTTTCAGCCTTTGTAACGGCTAGAAATGTCTTCCAACTATTTTTTGAAGATATAAATGCATGAGAATACCCAAGGAAAATAACAAGAAAAAAGGGAGTTAAGAAGAGTTGAGTGAAGAAGGTAAAAGAAAAGGAATAAAAGTTAACCACCACTCTTAGAGCTTCAAGTTCTATCACAACCAAGGAATGCTGAACCAGCCCGTACTGATCCCCGTACTGGCCTGTACCGGCCTATACCGGCCCGTACCGGCTAGGCCAAATTTTTTGGAGCTTTTGAAGGCTGAACCAGTGGTACCGGTTCAGTACCGAACTGGCCTGGTGGTCGACCAGTACGCCTACCGGTACCGGTTTGGCAATCCTTGATCATAACATATAGAGCAAGCAAAAAAAAAAGAGAAAGAGCTAATTTTCATTCTTCAAGATCCCAACATTCACAGCAAATCAAGCACAAGCTATAATGAGAAAACTCAACATTTGTAAAGTTTATTGTGTATGTATTTTCTCTCTTTCATTAGTGCACGAGATTAGAGAATCTCGTGTGGGATTTTGGTGTGGCTGACACCGTGAAAAATAGCAACTTTGTAAAGTTTGGCTATACCCGTGAAACAGCTAGATTGTGGTCAATTGTCCTGAAAAATTGACTAAGTTTTGCTGAGCTTGAAAATCAAAAAGGAGTTCCTAAGAGTTGGAACTTGAAGTTGGTTTAGCTGTACCAGCAAAACAGCTTGATTTTGGTTGATTGCTAGAAAAATCAATTAGGTTTGGTTGTGAGCCCAAAAACAACTGAGCTATAATCTTATAAATTATAGTGAAATTCTCAAAAAGAAAGCCTTGGGGAATAGATTAGCAGCTGAGTTTGGCTCCGAACTACTATAAAATCTTGGTGTTTTATCTGTTTATGCTTGTTCTTATTTTCTGCACTTATTTATCATTCATTTTGTTGTGCATACTTGTGTTAAATCAAATTTACTTAATCATTGTTGAAGTTTGTACAAAATTTCAAAAAGCCCAACTCACCCCCCCCCCTCTTGCATTGTCATCTTGGGAAACAAATACCAAATAGGGCCTAATTTGACCAATGTTGTGAAAATATGGTTGCTAAGATAGTTACCTTGCTTAAATGGATCATCACCATGACATTCAAATACTAAGAAATTGAAAGTCAAGATCTTTAAACTAGTTATTTTATCTATAATTAGCCATAACATATTCAAGAAGTTCAAAAGCATGCTAACCTGGTGGCTGACCAAATTAAGCAATCCTACAAGAATTTTTACCTATTTTGTAAAAAATTAACGTACATAAAAGTGGAAGCTTACTAAATTTCAAGTTTGCATCTAGATTTCAACAATTAGGTAGTGCATTCCATTTTTCTAAACTTATTTAAAATCTAATTTGATGGTGATCAAGGATCTCTTGTCAGCCATCGTATGTATATATGTACATTCATATGTCTGCATGTATATATGTACGTACATATATGTATGCATGTATGTATGTCTGTGTGTGAATGTATTTATATCTATATAAACACATTAGAAAGTGACTTTGTAATAAAGGACAAACATAATATTTACTTTTCAAAAGATAAATTTGTCTGTGAAGAAATCCTCCTTCCAATCTGGTAGGTCAACTTCTTCATTGACTATTATTTATAGGTTTACGAAACCTCTATTGTCATAAGTTGATGAGGAATAGGGTACCAAATAGCCAAAGGTTGATATTGGGTAAAGAGTTGGTCTTTGGATCTTACCTTGATCCATAAAAATGAACCCGTATAGATAGAAGAAGGCTAGTTGGATAACAAAAAAATAATCTCTTCATAAAGTTGAATATTGAATATTTAATTTGAATTTTGATTATTCTTTAAATAGTTTTAACCAAAGTTATTATGCGCGGTGATTTTTGAAAATTATACAGCTAGTCGCCAAAAAAATTAAACTATATGGCATTAAAATTTCAACACAAGGTACAGGACTAGGGCTCATACAAGGAAACTGGGGAAGAAGTAAATGTCGATATCACATAATTCTGCATACCAGATTTTGTGAAAGCAACAAAAATATAATCTTTGCCTACCACCAAGTTCTGAGTAATGTCCTCCTTTGACCAGATCTGTGAGTTATACATGGTATGATCATCTACATGCTTCTAAAAAGATGTTCAATGTCAAGGAGCCATCCAACTCACTTCCAACCTTCCTGAACTATTGACTAGAACCTGTTTGATGATTACAGTACATTTGATTTTACAGTTAAGCCTAGTGATATAGATACATTTACTCTCATTTAGCCCCTTAGCTTTTAATTATGATGGCATCTTCAAATAACACTGGTGCATTTAGATTCTAGATCATGAAGCTTTTTGGAAGAGGATTATTGTAAAACTTAGAATAAGGGTACAAATGTGCTTTCTAAGCTTTTGCTTCTGAAAAAACATAGAAAATTTTTCCCATCACTTTTTTTCATTTTGACTTTAAATGGACACTCTCACGACATGTCCTTCAACAAATTCAACTTTTACTTCCTTCGACTACAAGTCATGGAGTGGATGTTGCACTGACTCACATGTCCCTCAACAAAGGTTCTAGAACTTGGAAAATAACACCATAAACCATATGGCATAGTTTATAATATTTTTTTTTTAAAAACAAAAAGCAAGCCTAAAGATGTTTAACATCTTTATCTTTCATTCAGCACTAACGTTTGGAAGCTTATCTGCCAAAGAAGCCATTAGAAGAGCAAGCCTACAGAATTTTTGACACTCTAGCTATCATTTGGCTAAGCTTCGGAATCTTATCCACCAAAGAAGTCATTAACAGTCAATCAAACAGAAATGCAGCTTTTTGCAGTACAAAAATGCACAGGTTAGAGGCAACTCCCCAGTCCTCAGGGACAACAGTTTGCAATTAATACGGATATTTTTGGGGCCTTGCGTGGTGATTCTTTTCCTTTCTTCTTCAAATATCTTCTCGATTAAAAACAAGGCTTTCAACTTCCCAAATTTTGTCATTCCATCATGTTAATAAAATCTTCCATCCTCCTCAAACTAACATATAAGAAGGAAAACTTCGCACTCACACTACCGGTCTACGCCATTCTTCACTCAACAATCCAACAATTCACACCTCTCCTAAAAAAAATTCCCCTTCTCGACGTCACGGCTCCTTCCCCTAACCCCCTGTCTCGGTCACACTGCAACGCATAAAACCTAATTTTCCATCCCCGAATCCTCAACAAGCCATCAGACCAAGCATCGATTAACAGATAATCAAAACAAAGAGCTCAAAAGACAAAACAAGAAATGGTCGAAAGAGGATTTTGAACAGGAGAAGAAGCAAACCATCGAATTCGAAGGAGGGGAGAAAGTGGCAGAGGGGAATCGCACCTGAAGACGACAACGGGAGCGGACGAGGCGACGTCCTTGGCCTTGGCCGGCGCCACGTCGAACCCTAACCCATCCTCCCCCGTGGGCGAGCAGCTCCTCCGTGGCCCTCCTCCCATGGCCATTTCGAGGGATGGGCTGGGCCGGCACGTGCCCCTGGGGTTGGCGGGGACTATTTTAAGGCTTGGAAAAGGCTTTGACAGAACGAACTCGACCCAGTTCAATGGATCCTGGCCTAAGCCTGGTCCACAGTAATGAAAATTCCAAGTAGCAGGTTTTGGCATGGGCAAATTTTTTATCTTCTTCTTGCGGTGTCTGAGTACACAATCCATTTGGCTGGTGTGAGATCAAAACATATAAAACTCTGAAACTTAGCCCAGAATTTTTAACCTAACTTACCCCTCCATTTACTCTCACCCCTGGATGTATATATGTCGCGACCAGCATCTAGGTTGAGTCATGAGGATTTGGGCATGCATGTTTATCCTCCAACATGTCCCAGTACCTGGCAATACTAGGAGTCTGATTACAATTACTAGGAAAGGAGGCTAGTTATTGGAGATTCAAGATAGATAGCCAAATATAGGTTATTCACCTCTTCTTCTTTCTCATCTCCATATGCTTTAAGGGTATAAATTGTGCTGTGGACACTACCAACTAGATAAAAAGTTTGGAACCTCCTCCTCTCCTACATCCACCATTAAGTTAAAGAGATAGGGAAATAATGGGCTTTGGCGGGTTAGGATTAGATTTGAAGGATTTAAGGTATCAAAGGAGGTTTTACGAATAAACTAGTTAACCTATTTTTCTGATAAATTATGGTCTCGCCAATTCAATAGTAAGGATTGGGTCAATAATTATGAAATACTAGTTGCAACCTATTGGTGCTAGATTTCTTGTGGGAATGAATGGCTCGTGCATTCTTAATCGGACCATGCAAGTGCGTAGACGCACTACTAGTATCAAAAACCAAAAAAGAAAATGAAGGATTATTAGTATGGGTCCTAATGTCGTGGGCTTCAAGGACTTTCACCACCAAGACATTGCCTACTCAAAAGAGGAGAATATAGGTAGTAGATGAGGCTACAATTTTATGCTAACAGCTATGGATAAACTAGGGTAAAGCAAGATAAACAAAGCTAGGTAAATAAAAATAAATGCAACGATAAAGATAAAAATAACTATAGGTGTTTGATTAGCCAAAGATCATTTTTTCATAATTATATTCTACTACTTATACAATATATCTTAAATGGCCTAACTATTAGCTCCTATCACCAATAACCATCCAGGCATGTCCGCCACATCTCTTTAGCAATTCCTGTAGTTTTTCTCCATGATTTCACTTTTCTCGTTCCAGCAACTGCTTACGTCCTTTCCTATGTTGAGTGAATACTATCATCAAGTCGAAGGCCTAGTTCTCCCATGTCATTGGACTGGGTTGATCATAGATGTGAGGTCTTAGCACCACTCACCCTATGCCTCTATGATCGTTCATCGTACCTCAGCCAAACTTTGTTCATCCTGTCAATATTATATATCAACCTGTCTAAAGTTATTTTGTCCATCAAGTTTATTCATATGGCATCTATCCAAGGCAATCCCATAAGTTGTTGACTATGGTGTAAACTATACCCCCCACATCTCATCAACTGATAGTCAAGAGGCTGATGGGATGTCTCCATCACCACATCCTCAATAGCCAATCATCTAGAGCTTCTACTGGAAACATGCAATTATGGCCTTGATCCGGTCACTAATTTCCTTCATATTTGTCTAGGTAACATCATTATTCTTTCCTGGATGCTCTATCCGTGCATTTTTTCGATCTCCTGGTTCAAATTCAATAGTGCCATGAGTTATCAGTGAACAACCCTATAGATTAGACAACTTGTGCACTTTCCAAGAGATCCTGGTATTAATAGGGATCTTATCTATACTTTTTGGTATAGCACGCTCAACCTCTACAAACTAGTCATATAGTCCTTCTTCATGTTCATCCTTCACCACTTTCTCCCAAGCCTAACCATACCCATGTCTCACATCATCTTCGATCTAGAAGCCATGGTGAGTCAGATTGAGCATTGGTCAGAGCAATCTGATCACTTTGATCAACTTGCTTCTAGCAAGATCGTTGATGGGATATTAGCATCATCCCATCTTACTAGCTCGGACTTTTTGATCAGCTAGTTGATGTCTTCTTGTTTATCGTTCTCAAATCAGTTCGCAAATGTTCCTTTTCATTTCAATATTTGGTGATTGAGTCTGTGAAAAACCTTCATATTTTGAGCTTCTTTGCCACTGACATAAACTTACAACCACTGTAATTGATACAACATGGGCCACTATAGTAAGTAGAATATCAGATCGACCAGGTAATTTGAAACTTACAGTATCTCGGAACAACACTAAAGAACCATCAGCAAGTAATTTCAACCAAATAGTAGGGTGAAAGATGAGGCAAATGTAGTATTAGGAGCATGACTTGTTCAATAGGCTTTATATTTTACTTTCTTGTGTACAAATGGATCAGCCAAAAGCTTTTAACTATCAAATGGCAAAACTTTAATTTTATAAATTTTCTCATAAATCCCAAAGTGTTAAATAATATTTATTTAAGTATTTTTCATTGATAGATCAGTCATGAATTTCTAAATCGATGCCTTTTAGCTTGTAGATTCCTCTCAATTGAACTTGATGGACAATGTAACAACCTTCCCAATTTGGAGATCACTTTCCAAATCTTGAATCTCGTTGTGTGATGGAAAGCACTATTTTCCAAACCAAGTTTGTAATGCCAAAAGACTTTGGCCAAACTAAGAGCAAGCGACTTTGAGCTTTTGTGCAATCCAACATTGCTAATCTTACCTCATCCAATTCCCCCAACTCAGCCATCATGGCTTGGGTGCAATCTTGGCTTGTCAACTCAAATTAATGGATTACTCTATATGATTTAACGGTCATCTCCAAGAGTAACATTGCATCATGACCAAAGATTAAGGAATAGGAAGTCACTCTAGTGTCGGACTTTTTCGAAGTTCTATATCTCCATAATACCTCTGATAAGACTTCATACCTCACTCTTGACCTATGTCTAACAAACTTACGGATATTGGCCGCTAGGATTTTATTAATTAGCTCGGCTTGTTCGTTTCCTTGAGTGTGATATAGTATAGAGTGGATGATACGAAAGTATGTCTCCTCCACAAATACCAAGGTATCTTGACCAATAATGATGGTCCCCTGATCCACTATAATGGTTTTTAGTAGACTAAATCTATGAATAATGTGGTACTTGATAAAGTTAGTAATTATATCTTAATTAACTGACCTCATATGCATTGCTTGCGCCTATTTAGTAAAATAATTCATTGCCACAATAATAAACTCGTGACCCGTGAATAAAGATAGATAAATCTGGCTGATTAGATAGAGGGCCCAACCCTTGAATGGCCATGGTTTGACAACCTAGTATAATTCCACTACTAAGACCTTTTGTAGAGGTCCATATCTCCAACAACTTGACAATTTGTCACATATTTCATACAATCTTCCAACATCTTCAGCCAATAAAATCCATGCCCAGTGATCAATCATCATATTTTCAGGCCTACTAAATGGGTTCCACAAATTCCTTCATGAATTTCACCCATCACTAACATGAACACTTCCTCACTAAGGCACCTCAGCAATAGTCCATCTAGTTGATTCTTGTATAGCTCGTCACTCATCAACACGTAATTGATGGCCCTCAACTTCACCTTTCTCTCATTCTTGGCTGAAGGATCTATCAAATATCAAATGATAAAGCACCTCCAATCTCCTTAGCCAACTTTCAGGGCATATACCTCACATGGTGTTTGTATATCAGCCTGCTTCTCGAACATATCTTTTCTCTATACGTATTTTGATTTTGAAGCCATGTATACTAATTCATTAGCTTTCTAGTTTTCAATCGGAGGAAAATACTTTAAAATGACCTCAACAAAGATCGCAATCAACATCATCACCTTCATGTGATATCGTACCAGTGCCTCACCGTCGCACTTATACTCCTAATAGAGTTGCTTAATTACTACTTAAGAGTCACCCACCACTTTTACTATTGGAACTCCTATGTCTAGCAATATCTCTAGGCCGATAATCAACACTTCATACTTGGCATGATTATTCAAGCAGGGAAAATCCAACTGGAATGAAAATATTGTCCTTTTTCTAGTGAGATAATCAATAACTATCCCCTCTCCAACAACTCCTTTAGTCTTTAAGCCATCAAATGATAACTTCCAAGGACATAGAGTGATCCCTATGATCTTCCTCCACTGATGATCTGCTCAACAACATCAATACATAGTTGATCAGCTAAGAACTCGGCCAGGTTTTG
This sequence comes from Phoenix roebelenii, assembly GCA_025769935.1. Lineage (NCBI taxonomy): Eukaryota > Viridiplantae > Streptophyta > Magnoliopsida > Arecales > Arecaceae > Phoenix > Phoenix roebelenii. The sequence goes on along the minus strand of JAOXJJ010000002.1, from coordinate 9,278,967 downwards.
TTCCTTCATAACCTTCTAAGAAATATACTACAAGGCAAACTCAGATAGAGCTATTATCAATTTGCCGATCCTTCCATGCATGATCGGTCAAGTTAGCATATATTTGATCATATTAGTTTTACAAATCAAGTGAACAAGGACCATAAGCATATAATATCTCAGCTCTGTACAAGTATAATATAAAGCCAGATAAAGTTTTTCGACTAGTGTATATCGTTTCTTGGTCTTTGTTAATATCATGCTTAAGAAATATGCGACCTATTCATGTTCCACCTTATTATCTTGAGGCAGGAGGCTCTCAATAGAGTTTTGGGCCACAAAGATGTACAACTTCAATGGGACTAATCTTTGGATGGACTAAGATAGGAGGATTAAAAAAAGAGCCCCTAATCTCCTCAAAAGCCTACTGATATTCATTGTTCCATTTAAATTTGTCTTCATCCCATAACTTCAATAGTAATAGAAAGGACCAAATCTTTCTAGCAGAGTTAGATATAAACATAAAAAATTTATCTAACTGAGTACCCTCTATAATTATTTCTTATTCCATAGTAGCTGAGCTTAGATTATTACCCTCGCTATATTCTTATCTACTTCGGTTCCCCTCTAGTGGACAAAAAATCCTAAGAAGTTACTTGCAGTAACTCCAAAGGCATATTTTGGTGATTTCATCTTCAATTAGTGGGCCCTTATCCTCTGATATAACCTTTCTAGACAAACCAGCTGCTCAAGCATGCTATGCAACTTCACCACTATATCATTTATATAGATTTCGGCCTAGTATGTTGTAAAAGACTACATTCATAACTCTCTAATAAGTAGCTCCAGTATTTTTTCAAGCTGAAAGTTATCACCAACCATTCGAAGATCCCAACTAACCCTAAGCATTGGAAAATAATATTATATAAATCTTTTTCTGCTATGAAGATTTGGTTGTAACTAGAATGGCCATTCATAAATGATAATACTCTATGTTAGCTTGTTGCATCGATCAATATATCCGAGATCAATCTTGCATATTCATCTTTTGGAGTGGCCTTGTTTAAATCCTAAAAGTCAATGCACATTTGAATCTTTCTATTTTTCTAAATGATTGGTACAATGTTTGTCAACTATTTAATATTTCTGACCATTCTTATGAATTTAACCTTAAATAACCTCTCAATTTCTTCCTCACTTTTAGTAACCGACATTCTCCTCTTAGGCTACTTGTATGGTTTGAACCCTTCCTTAATTGGCAATCTATGCTCAACCAATCTTCAATCTAGATTTGACATCTCCGCATAATCCCATATGAGATAATAATGGTACCTTTTGAGCATATCCACTATTCTCTCTTTATCTTTTATGTTTACTAATCCATTAATGAATATGGGTCATTATTGGCAGCAGATGCCCAAGTCAACCTCCACTAGGTGTTCCTACACTTTGGCCTTAGTGTCCTCTAATTTAGGTGGTGCATGGCCAAGTTGTTTCATCTGAATTTTATTAGAACTCACATCTTCATAAATATATTTGGCTACATAATTGAATTTGAGCTTAGTTGTTCTCCTATAGGCTACTATCTTTGCTAGTGTTTTTTTATGATCTTGCCTCTGAAGCCACATCCATCGATCTCCCTTTGGGTGTATGGCCTTTCCATTCCCACCAGCCATGACATCTTCAGGATATAGGCCAATCCCAAAGAGCTTGTCCATATTGCATTTAAGGCTGTAAGACTTGTCGACCTCTCATACTTATTTTACCCAAAGAATCCGATCAAGCTGAGTTTAAAATAGTATAGTCATGCCTTGGATATATTAGCATTCACCAAGAAAGGTTTGCTATTAGCAAAGACAATCTCCACTTCGTCCTTGGCATCCATATTCCATAATGCTAAGAATTGATGCAGAGAGGATTGAACACAGTAATTGGTATAGTTTTAATCTTTTCCAACCAATGCATTATAAGAACATAACCTTTCAATAATGAAGAAAGCGATCATGGAAACCTTGGATATACCTCTAGATGAACTAGCAGCACTCCTTTGGACTTGTAAAGTCTTCCAAAAATTAGAAACTAGCACATCTATTGCCAATAGATCATCCTCATTTTTGCCGAGCTTCTGCATGACTAAAGCTAGTATTTTATTGACAACCACCCCATTATCCACAAGCACCTATCTGATCGGCCTAAGAAACATATGCATATCAATACACAAGGCTTTTATGTGCTCACCTATCTCTTTTGTGGGTCTTTAGAATATATATTAGCAGCTTTTTAGGTCTAGACACAAATTTCTGGCTCTTGTTTCATTAGCTAAGAGTGGCCTTCTTTCTCAACATTAGAACTAGCTAAGATCTCCAAATATTCCTCTTGCTCCTTAACATCACCTTCTTGTCCAGTGACTGGCTTTCACTTGAAAAATAAAAGGCAAGGTGAACACTATATTTACCTTTACTATATCTAATGACGAACCAAATTGGATCTTGATGACCATGTTCTTCATCCCTAAACTTTTGAAAATGTCAGCCTTCGTTATTAAGGAAACAATAACCTATAATTTGACTTGAGGAAGTTGCATGTCCATCCTATTCGCTTGTGGTTTCCTCTCCTCCATCCTTTGCCTTCTCTCCATTGCTCCTAGCTTTTGTCATCTTCTCATCCTTGCCTTTGTCATCTTCTTGTCCATGCCTTTGTCATCTTCTCTTCCATGCTTTTGTCATATATCAAGAGTGATAATTGTGGTAGAAAAAATGATACATCTTTTCTTGTAACTGGTACCGACAATCAGGTAGGATTACTCATGACTTAATGGTCTTCATCCTTTTGTCGATCCTAAGAGGTTGTGACTCTTGGCCAATGGTCCCAACTTTCTCTTCTTATGCATGCTCTATTGACTCAGCAGAAGTTCTCGATTAGTCGAGCCAAGCGTGTTGCTCAGTTATGCAGCCCAAGAGGGGGTGAATTAAATTTTTTAAAAAGCTTTAAATAATGCAGCAAAATCGGATCCTTTGCAAAAGAATGATGATTTTAGAAAGTCAACAATAAGTAAGTATGCAAGAAACTAAAGCAAAGCAAACAAGCAAGGCGGACACACAAAGTTTGTAGTGTTCGGTGCCAATCCTACATCTTTATCCACTCCTTATGACCTCTTGAAAATTTCACTATAATCTATATCTCATATTACAACCCAACAATTTTCTGGATTTACAATCAAATCCAGTTAATTTTTCTAGGTCAATCAACCAAAATTTTTATCGATTGTTTTTTAGGTTCACAATTAACCCAGTTGATTTTTCAGGCCAATCAACCAAAGAAATAAAGAAAAAGATGAGAGGAAAGAAAGCTTTGGCTAAGGGGGAGCCCAGCAAGAAAAAGAAGAAGAAGAGAACTTGGAGTGACAACGAAGATTTCAACTCTAAAGAAAAAGAAAATAAGGTAAACAACTTGTGCTTTACCACAAACTATCTGAAGGAAAATAATTTATTTAAAAAAATATCAATTAACTATAGAAAATAATAATCTAAAATTAAAAGTAGAAGGCTTATATACTAAGCTTTTAAAATTCACACATAGAGAAAAGAAATTAGATATAAAAGTAACTAACTCTAATCACTCGTTCATAAGAGCTAATTATTATGGAATAAAAGGACACATGGCACATTCATATTCACTTAAAAGTAATACTACCAATAGAAATTAAAAAAATTGGGTTCCTAAAGGATCAATAATTATTACTCAACAAGGATCTACAAAAAATTGAATATCCAAAAACAAAAATCAATCATACATAAATCAATACTAGGATATTCTGATTTGAACTTGAAATTATTGTAAAAGTTGGAAATTAAATCATGCATATTTGAATGAAACAAAACCATAAGATGGAACAAAATGAATTCTAAAAAATGAATGAATCTGAATTTTTAAGAATGGATTAATTATAATATACCTCTTTGTCAAGCCTTACATGCTTTAATTCTATGATACTTGCGCTTAGTGCCTTAATACATATTGTAATGCTCCGATACTTGCCGAAACTTATTAAAATTATCTCCATATTTGGTTACAATTCTTTTTCTATAATGTTTGAAACAAATATGCTCTTGTCAGGTTACTCTTAATCTCAACGACCTAAGTTGTATATAATTTGAAAATAAGGAAAGCTAAATCAAGTTGAATTGTAATGAATATAGAACACATGTCTCCAATTATTTAATCTGAAAGTTTCATTGAAAAACCTTTCTCAAATTTTGAAACTTCAAGTGGAATGAATAATTATGGGGAAGAAATAAAAATTAAGGAGGAGAGATCATATGCAACTTGATAGCATAAATGAAAGACTTTTACAAAAAGGGAGAAAAAGAATGCTAAACATATAAAGAAATAAAAAAATATCCTAATTCTCTCCAATAAGCCTCATCTGAAATTTAAATATAAAATTTATTTTGATACTCCTTGAAGCTCTCTATTTGGTTGATACATCATGTGCTTCAATCATAAATCAAATTGAAACTCTAATATTTAATATTTTTAGCACCACCAAAATTGATCTTAAATAAGTCTAATTTAATGAAAAAGAAGGAGAGAGAAAGTAAACTATTGCCGAGTCTAAAATTTTCGAAACTCTTGAACCCTAAGTGGTCTGATACATTAATTTTGAATGTCAAAAGCTTTGAATCATTGTTTTTATCTTTAAGCTCTTCAATTCTCTTGAATATTGATTAGAACAAATTTGAAGTTGCTATAGTTCTCTTAATATTTAATAAATTTTAGAATTCAACTTTTTGATGCCATCGAAAAGGAGAAGAGAAAAAGTTTAGTATATTGCTTAATTGAATATGTATTAGCTTGAGTTAATCTGAACATTTTATGAAACATTCATGAAGTATTTTCTTAAGTCATATATTTGTTTACTTCATATTTTACATATGTTTTACATAAATAAATTAATTGTGCACAAATCCTAGAAACACAATATGCTTTATATTGCATATACTCAAAGTTTTGCTATCATCAAAAGGGGAGAGATTGTTGATTCAATGGATTGATTTTGACGAGTACAAAATATTTTAGTATGATACTAATAATTTTGTGGAGTAGTCAATTTATATTATAGGGAGCTCAGTAAGTTTGAAAGGTTAAAGAAGCATAAAAAATATAGAAGAACAAATCTCAAAGTTAGAGAAGTACTTAAAATGTTTCAGAAGCTTTTATATTGGAGGAGTCGGCCCTAAAACCCTAGGAGTGTTGGGAATTGTGTCCCAAAGCTAATTTTTTAATTGTAAGAAATTGGATTATGTATATGTTTTATTAAAATAAATAAAAATTTATTCTAGCATTTTTCTATTCATCACAAGTGATACATCTTCAAATTGAACTCCTATGTATTGTGATGAAGTCCTTAGGACTAATTTAGTGGATAAAGGAGATTTTATCATTTAGTCCTTAAATCAGTTCACGACTAAATAATGAGCTGTCAATTGGACGATAGCTATGCCAAGCATAGGTTGTTGTGTGCCATTTAGTTAGTTGTCCTCTTAATTCAAGGAGTGTGGAGACATTGTATGATATACAGGTGAAATGTAGCAGTATGTCGTCACTGAACAGTGACTCACCTACGGAGCACTCCATTGTCGGAAGTTAGCTCGCTAAGCGTATGGGCATAAGTACCCCTTAGATCTGAAACTATCATGGTAACTTGCAAGCAACTCACTGTACTTAGGCACTGGACGACCTGAATTTCTAATTCAGGGATCGGAAGGATGCTGGGTGCAGTCAAGTACTCACGAAGTCTGTGTATGAGTCAAGATGGGATTGACC
>JAOXJJ010000002.1:9262027-9273062 GCA_025769935.1 Phoenix roebelenii | reverse complement strand
TCAATTCAGTAAAATCTTGGCCAGGGTAAACCAAGTGATAGGTCACTTGATTTGATTAATTGAAATACACTATGGATTATCGGACCCAGAGTTCGACAGTCCACTCTGAGGTCATCTTGAGCATCGATGGTCATAAGGACGAATTATGCAATAACCATACATCTAGGTTCTTGAATGTTGCTTTGTATATTCAACCTATCGGGACGTCGGGTATCATTACTAGATAGATAGTCACCTTGATTAGTGCATGGAGTAGTCCATATACCTACTTAGTATTCGAACTTATTGGAGTCACACACAACAGTTAAGCTAAGTAGGAAGGTCTTGACCCAATTTAATTAAGAATTAAACACAACAGTTAAGCTAAGTAGGAAGGTCTTGACCCAATTTAATTAAGAATTAAATTGTGGGTCATTTGAAATTTGGTTCTGTCTATGTTCAGCTAGCACTGAACATGAGGTACATGCTAAATTTTATGGATGAACAACTAATTTAGTCTGTATTTTGGGTCAATCAAGTTTTAATTAATGTAATTGAACTTGATCAGGACTCCGTTGTTGAGATTGGGTTTGATTGGGTCTCAATTAGTGTAATTGGGCCCGATCATGATTTAATTAAAATTTAATTTTGTATTTGTTCTGATCTAAGTCGGACTTGGATCGAGCCGAAATTGGACCCAATTGAGTCTCCCATGAGTCGGACTCATGTGGAATTTTTTTGGGTCAAAAATCATTCAAATGGGTTGTCAATTTGGTTTAGAACCAAATAGGCTTGCTTTATTACAAAATGGGCTAACCCATTTCCTATTTGGCTAATTCCCATATCCCACTTAAATGGTTGACGGCTGACCTATTTTAAAATCCTATGGGCCATCCATGGACCGTTAACAACCATGGACCGTTAAGAGTTTTTCTCATGAATCGCGATGGGAGAAACACCTGGGAGCAAAATAGAGCCTTCTCCACCGATGCTTCAAAGCCATGCCGCGCCACCATCTGGCCTCCGGCCGCTCTGCCGTCTAGACCGAAATGTCCGATTTTGAACCGGCTACATTTCGGTTAAATTTGATTTTTGAAATCCGGCTGTTATCGGATGAATTGGATGATTTTCTCCATGTTTGTTTTTTTTAAAAAAACAAACGTTACGAATCTTACATTTAACTCGATAACGGCAGCTCATAACTCCTCTTAAATCCTCATTGTGTTGGCCTATAGATAGACCGACATTTTCCTCTTGAAATAGAGAACGAATCAGAGAGGAAAAATTAGAGTGAATCTGTCTGTGAAATCTTTGGAAGAAACTTCACAGATAGAGGCTTCGGTGGGAGTTTTCTGAAGGAGAAGAGGAAGAGAGAAGAAGTGGTCCTTCTCTCTCAATCTTTTCTCCAGTGGCAAGTATCCAGATCCAACTTTCTGGTCTTCTTTCTTCTCCTTTGTGATCGGTCCAGAATCGAAGCTCTCGGGTTGGAAACGGGAGAGAAGGAAGAAGAAAAAGGAGAAGAAAAGAAGTGTTTTCTTCTAGGGTCCTTTTTTGCAAAAAATATTTTTTTACAAAATACTGACATCGTCCAACCTTCCTGCGAAGCTCGACGTGCGCGCGAAGTAGAGGACCTGCAGATCCAGTTCTCGCGAAGCAACGTTCAAAGATCTAGATCCAGTCTACCTCGACCATCTTCCGCTGCGGGATCGAGGTATGGTTTACATATTAGTATGTTTAAGATTTATAATTATTATAAATAAAAAAAAATAAAACTAATTTTCATGCTTGGCTTTCGATTTTATCGGACAACTCGAAAAATTTTTCCTTCAAGGAGTCGACCCAGAAAGCCACAGGTCAAAAATAGAAGACAATCACTTTCAAACATCTTAGGAGCCGAACCCAGGATCTCAAGAGCCGACCCCAGAATCTCAGATGCCAATCCCAAGACTTCAGGAGCCAACTCCTTTGTAGTGATAACTTTAACGATTAGTTTTTTGCGAGCACAGAACATTCAAAACAACTTCCAACGGCTAGTTTCTTTTCTCCAACTATTAGAAATAGCTCTCCAATCTTTTCAAGCAGTAAATGCTTCCAAATTGAATTGGAGAAGATGGAGAATTAATAAGTTTGAGTGGAGAGGTAAAGAAAAACAAATACAAGTGAACACCACTTCTTGAGCTTTAACTTGAGGATCAATTTGAGATGTGATTATTTAAAGCTTCCTTCCACATTAGAGTGAGCTTCTAAGCATCCATAGAGAGAGAGAGAGCTTCAACTGCCAATCAGTAAAATCCATCACAAGATCAAGAGTAAGCAAAAAAGAAAAAGTAAAAGAGCTAAACTCTACTTACCAAGATTCCAACTTTTAGAGTAATCAAACTTGAGCTTCAACGACATCCATCCAATCTTTGTAGAGGTTACTATGTATGAGTTTTTCCATCATTATTTAGTGCACGAGATTAGAAAATTTCATATGGGGTTTTTAGTGTGGTTGACACTATAAAAATCAGCTAGCTTGTAAGGTTTGATTGTACCCATAAAATAGCTAGGTTGTGATCGTGAGCCTGAGTAAAACAATTATTGTAGATTTTGGTTGATTTTTTGAAAAAAAATAAATAGGTTGATTTTGATCTTGTGTAAAACAATCGGGCTATAATCTGGGATAGATTATAGTAAAAATTTCAAGAAGTAAGTCTTAGAAAGTGGATGTAGGTACAGGATTGGCACCAGATCACTATAAATCTTGTGTGTTTGTATAGCTTGTGTTGCTTGCATTTACTTCTTGCATATCTACTAATTGCTCTCTTGCTAAAATTAATATTTATCCATGAAGTTTTTTTATTCCACCATATTATTTAAAGCTTTTTGAAAAATTCTATTCATCTCTCCTCTTGGGTTGCATAACTGGGAAACATATAAGCCCTCTAGGATTCATTCTTGGTGGGGTCCCTTTGAGCAGAAGAGAAAAAATGATGAGAAGGAATCAATAAGGAGAAATCGAAATATAGAGAAAAAGGAGAAGAAGATAAAAAGCGATCAAGAAGGTGACATTTTTTATCTATTTTTAAGCATTCTTCTTTCATCTTTCCTCCTTTAACTTTTATATCCTATATTATTCTTGCATCCAAGCCACACTTTTAAGTTTTTGATGCACCCACCTATTGTTCCCATTTTTTCACTGTTTAGCCCTTGTCCAAAGTTATTTCCTGACAAAAGTTAGAAGAGGATGAAGAAGGCAAGCCGAAAGATGTCTAGCTACTATTTCTTTCTCTTTGATTTATTTTGAGAGGAGAGGCAATTTGCATGCCGCTTTAGCCTATTTGATATGATTGATTATATAGCATAAATATGCATGATATGTTCACCACACTAGTAAATTATGGATGTTGTTAATAAATTTATAAAGTTAACCTTGGCTCATTTTGAGTCGATATAATTATTAGCAGCTAAAAATGAGCATATGTATATGTTATGGATATCTAAGCAATGGCTCGCATGTGTTTATTTTTTTTAGAACAACCATTATATAACAAAGTAATAGGATATTATTTAATAATTATGTTGTTTGCTAAAAAATGATATTTTTATTTCTATAAAATAATATGAAGGCTAAAATGAACTCATCTTCCATTACAACACAAAGGCAAGTGTATATACAACATCTGTACAAAAGAGATTCCATGATTTATGTAGAATGCAAGTGTCAAAAATGGTCAAAAATACAAGAAAGAAAATATTACAATATATACATGATGAATCCGGATGGATCTTTGGTACGGATGAATTTTGCCATGCGTCTTCGATTGTCCTTGATTTTCCTATGTGCTTTGCGTACTAATGAATCTGGATAGATCTTTGATACAAAGAAATTTTGCCATATATTTTTTATTGTCTTTGATTTTCCCTTGAGCTTTGCATTTCAATGAATCTAGATTAGATCTTTGGTATAGAAGAATTTTGCCATGTGCCTTTGACTTTTCTTGATTTACTCTAACACTCCCTCTTAAGTTGGTGTAGGAAAGATACCTAACCTGCTAACAAGGTGATGAAATTGATCGTGATCCAACACCTTAGTAAAGATATCGGCTAGTTGATTAGCAGATGATACATTCTTTATTCGAAGAACTCCTTAAATTTTTTTCATGGACCAAGTGGTAGTCTATTTCAATATGTTTGGTTCTTTCATGAAAAATCGGATTTGCAACAAGATGTAAAACTGCCTGCTTATCACAATATAAAGTGGATGATTGAGGATGATCAACTTTCAAATCATTCAACGAGTAACGTAACTAATGAGCTCACATATAGTAGTCACCATGGAACGACATTCATCCTCAATAGAAAATTGTGAAACTACATGTTACTTCTTTATTTTTCATGAGATTAAACTGTCACCCAACAAAATACAATAGCATGAGGTTGAGTGTTAAGTTGCAGGGCAACTTGCCCAATCAGAGTCACAATAGTCTGAAAGATAGAAAGGACCTTGAGAAGAAAGTAGAATGCCTTGACCATGGGTGCCTAATGCAAATGAGGATGGGTGTTGCTGGATTTTTGTGGATGATAACTGAAACTCTTTCCTTTTTTTTTCTTTTTTTTTCCTTGGCAATGGCGGCTAGGGTTCTACGTGAATAGAAGAGAAGAGGAAGGAGATGGCTTGTCCATTGAATCAGATTAGGTTCAATGGGTGGTGGCCGATTGAAGGGTTTGGCTTCAATTAGAAGTGGTGGCTGAAATTGGTTAGACTCAAAGCTAATTTGGTTTAAGCCGTGGGAGGAAAAGTTTAGACGTGCAGTTTAGATCTGAAAACTAAAGGACTTTATGATGAATAGAGCGACAAAGGATTTAGGACTATTGTGTGAAAAAGGTGGGCAGATGGAAGAATGATCAATGGAAGGTGTTGCAGTTTGGGTAGTATATGATAATTATGGGCTAAATAGAAGAGTCTCGCCTCTATCCTGATCCAAGAGTCTTTCAGGTGTATCACTAAGGAAGAAGGGGTCTTTAGAGTCTCACCAAAGGAGGAAGAAGAAGCCACACACCTCTAGATCACCAGAGCAAGTAAAAGCCAAAAAGTTTTCTGCTTTATTCTTCAACATCCACCCTTGAAATAGATGTGGTGTTGGCACAAATTAGGAACTTCAAAACGTGACAAAAACTCAAATTAGACTTATGGATAAACTCAAATACTAAGGACTAATTAGGACTCCTAACCAAAGTAGGATTTGACCAAGTCAAGATGAATAAGTAAGACTCCTAACCAAAGTAGAAGTGGACCAAGTCAATAGAAACTCCACATGCCTATTGAAGCAAATCAAAAGATCTTCAAACCACTCTACGGTAGGAAGAAATTCAGGTCTTCACGTGATGAATGGATCAACAAAAATTCTCCACCATTGGATGAACTCCATGTGATGGCGTTGCAACTTCTTTGAGGCGTTGGAACTCCTTCACACAAAGTAATTCCATGCGTTGGCACTTCATGCGTTAAATCCTTTTGGATTGGTGTTGAGGAGTCTTCCTCAACATGGTATTCCTCAAGGATAGCGCCACATCAAAGGATCCTAAAAATCAACAAATATAAGGTCTCCTAGCAGAAGGAGGAGTCTTCATGTGCCAAGGCTTCTCTTCAAAATTCTTTACGCAATTCTTCCCTACGCGTCATTGGAAATCTTTCTCTAAGAAGGACTCTTCAGTGTATTCCTTGCATGGTTGGGGAGATTAATTTCATTCCTTGACGTGGAGAAGTCCTTCTCTTCATGAACTATTGATGCCTCCTAATCTCTTGACATTAGAAAGAATCTAGAACTTCCAGGACAACTCGATTTTGACCAAGTCAAAGTCTCCACATCATGCTTTGATCTTCACGACATCTAATTGCCACTTGGTACTCAATTATATGGACTCAATCATCAAATACAAATCAACAAATTACAAATTCAAATTAAGAACCTAATGTAACTAGGTGCTGAAAATACTGGACCCATTGTGTTTCGGGCACACCCAAGCGACGATCCAAATACGACGCACATCTAGGATGACTCGGGCTCCTGCTCCTGCATCAGTGCCTTTTAAATAGCATAAGACACACAAAGAGGCAGACATATAAGGTTTCCTTGGTTGAACCATGAATTGGTTGAGGATATTGACTGAGTAGATAATGTCAGAAAGTGTGACGGTTAGATAAATGTCACCCAATAAACCTACGATAGAATGAAAAATCGGTAATAAAGGTCTATATAAGTTATTGACCTTCAAATATTGTTTCATTAGAAAATCAGGGTTTTGCACCTAAATAACTAACATCATCAAGTATGTCTAGAGTATATTTCTGTTGATTTAAGAAAATATATTTACATAATCGAGCCACCTTAATGCCAAGGAGAAACTTAAGATGACTGATATCTTCGATATGAAATTTGGAATTCAAAAAAGTCTCATGATCAATCATCACGGAGTCATTACTATTGATGACGATATCATCAACATATACCAAGATAAAAATATGGCTAACTCCATGATGCTTCATAAACAATAAGCAATTAACTTTGGAATATGTGAAATTATCTTCAAGGAGAGTGGTTGAAAACTTGGCAACCTAGTTCAGTGATGCTTGCTTCAAACCGTAAAGAGACTTATGGAGCTTGCAAATATGATTCTTCCCCTTACTAGAAAAATCAGGAGATAAGATCATGTAAACTTCCTCATGTAGATCACCATGTAAGATAGCATTGTTCACGTCTAGTTGATATAATGGCCATCCTTTGTTAGTAGCTATCGCTAAAGGCACATCATTGTGACTAACTTGGAAACTAGTGTAAAAGTTTCATGGTAGTTGAACCCTTCTTGTTAAGTGTATCCTTTTGCTATTAAGCATGCCTGGTACCTCTCAATAGAGTCACTATCATAGTACTTGATTTTGTAAACCTATTTGTACCCTATAGGTTTCTTTTTTGGTAGAAAATAAGTAATAGTCCAATTATTGTTCTCTTCCAAGGCTCGAATTTCTACTACCACAGCATCTCTCCAATGTAAATATTTCATTGCTTAGTTGAAAGTTTTAGGTTCAAAATTAAAAGATAAAGCTGAAACAAAAGCAAGGTGAGGCTTGGAAAAATGTAGAGAGTTAAGGTAGTAAGATATAGGATATTTAGTACCTTTTAAGATCGCACTTGAAGAAGTCAATGGAGAGTGGCAACGAGCAATAGTGGAACACTTATAATCTTTTAGCCAACATAGGGTGGAGCATTGTCGAGAGGAATGATGAGAGACAATGGGAGCATGAAACAGCATGATTGTGTCCATTGGGATCCTCGTTAGTACTAGCAATTGGTATAAATGCTAGAGAAGTATCAAAAAAATGTAGGGGCAATATCTCATGTGTCTATTTATGAATTGATAACGAAATAATAGAATGAGTTGGATAACCAACATATAATTTATAAAAAGAAAATATAAAATCTTGAAATTTAATATCTGGTTGGTAGAAGTGGTGTGGTTATCAAGATCATAAAACTTATACCCCTTTTAACCATATGGATAACTAATGAATACACATTGTTGTGAAAATTATGGGTATAAGCTAAACAATCAAAAACATGAAGATGCTTATAAGTGGGTTCGGAGTTAATCAATAATTCATATGTGCTCTTGTAATTCAAAAGAGAAGAAGGCATTAGATCAATAAAGTAGGCAACTATAAGAAGAATGTCGCCCCAAAAGGAGAAAAGTGAATTTGCTTGAAATTTTAATGCTTTAGGAACATCAAGTAAATGCTGATGTTTTTTTCGGTAACACCATTTTGCCGAAAAGTTCTAACACAACTATGCTGTTAAATGATTCCATGACTATGAAAAAAGAAGGACAAGAATTCAAGATGTTATTACTTCAAATATTTTCAACAGAATGATTAAACTGATTTTTTACCATGGCTATGAAAGAATTCAAAAAGTAAGGTGTTTCTAATTTGTGATTCATCAAATACACCCAAGTGTAATAAGTGTAATCATCAATAATTGTTCAAAAATAATGTACACTAGATAAGGATGATACTACGTTTCTACCCAAAATGTTAGTGAATCAATTCATATGGCATAGAAGGAGACATTGAGCTAATATAAAAAAAGGTTGTCGAGTTTGTTTTACCACGGGCACACACTACAATGATGTTTATTAGAAATAGAAACATCATTATTTGACTAGGGTCCCAAATGGCAATGCCAAAGATTAAATGTTGGAATACATTTCCCAGTGAATGCAAAAGCAATAACTTGTAAAAGATAGAGTCCTTCTTGTTGTTTACCCACTCCAATCAAGATAAAAAATCACTCAACAGTTTAAAGCACCAATAAGAGAGCTAACAGAAAAGAAATATTACAATATGCATAGGTTGAATCTGGATAGGGCTTTGGTATAGATGAATTTTGCTTGTGTCTTTGATTGTCCTTGAATTTTTCGTGCATTTTGTATGCCAATGAATCTAGATAGATCTTTGGTTTAGAGAAATTTTGCCATGTGCCTTTGGTTGTTCTTAATTTTTCCATATTCTTTGCATGCCTATGAATCTATATATATATATATATATATATATATAAATCTAGATAGATATTTGGTACAAGAAAATTTTAACATGTACCTTTAACTTTCCTTGGTTTACTCTAACAATTTCTAGTTTTTAGCAAAAAAAATTATCAATTTTTGGTTGAAAATGATATTTTATTCAATGAATGGAGATTTTGATGTATAGTTGCATATTTTTCTTTTATTAATCATTATATGTTATTAACTTGTTTTAAATAATTTTTTTCAGAAAAAATAATTTTTATAAGTATTGGAGCAATTAATAATTGTTTTAATGAAGGCCCATTCTGACAGAATAATCACATTATTAAATAATTGATTACTATTAAAGAGAAGTTGCAACTGTCAAACAAAAATCGAGGTAAAATAGATATTACAGAGCAATTATAGAAAATGACATTTTTATAAGTACAGTGGCCTGAAATGAAAGCAAAATGAAGAAGTGGTGGAACTCGAAAGATAAATTTTTACATTAAATTTTTTTCCATAATTGGGTCAATACTTGCATCAATTTTTTAATCCCTCTAAAATTACATTCAACCCACCTATCCATTTTCTTCCTTGAAAATATTAGAAACTTCAACTTCTACTTATTATCCAAGGAGATTAAAATACCATTTTCTTTTAAGAGCCAGAGAAGCCAAGGGTAACCTGATACCAACCCACCCCATCTCCTAGGCCTTAATTCTTCAAATTGTCCAAGGTGATCAAAGTACTTTTTGTTTTTTTTATTTTTAAGAGATAGAAGAGCCAAGGGAAACCCCATACTAACCCACCCCATCTCCTAGGCCTTAACATAGGTACATGAGCAAACCAAGCTCAATGATCATCAAACTAGGACTTAAGTGGAGACCAAAATATTTGAGAGATAACACTTCTTGCATATTGAAACCATGACCTCTCGCTTATAAGACGAGCTTGTATCATTAAATTTTTCTTATAAGCTTGTATCATTAAATTTTTCTTTGATAAAACAAATAACCGATGCCAAATTGAATGCCACCCTAAAATGGTCATATACCTACCATCGGACCAAATCACCTTATTGCCATGCTAATGTTTGGGTTCAAATTATTTTTTGAAAAAGTCCATGTAAAGCACAAGCAACATATAGTTGATCATGAAATTAACACAACTTTCATCTAGTTTAAATATCTAATTTCAAAAAGAGAGAAAAGAAAGCCCGATCTATGATTTCAATTGGGCTAGCGATATGAATCGCCGGTGTTGCTTGGAAACAAATGTGAAGTGTTCCACTAATAATAGCAGTCCGCTATAAATTGGTTGGATATGTTCATGCAAAGCAAGTAATTTTGGCACGTAGGGTTCATGTCTTGACCATGAAACCTTTGAACAAGCGTGAAAAGTCTAAAATCAAGAGTTAGGACTGCTCAAGTAATGAGGTTTTGACATTTACATTTGTTGTCACGTGTACATTGCGTGTAGTACAGTGATGTCACAATGTCAAAACCTTTACTCCATGAGATGCAGTCAGCTTAAGAAATTGGTTAGCTAGAATTGGGTGAACAGTGCAATGAGATCATAAACCGGCATATAATGGGCCCCATGATGATCTCTGGGCTGGTCTCGGTCAGTTTTGACCGGTCCTCCTCCAATAAAGGCGGTGTGACTTTGGAACCGGGAACATGGCGGGGGCTGTGTTTGTTCAGCGGTCACGGCACCGCGTATGCCTTGACCGACACCAAAAACTTTGATGCGAGGGGAGAAAGGTTACGCTCCCTTGCTATTCTCACCCTTCAATTCTTCCCTCTCCATTCTTCCCCCTCCCTGCTCTCAGCTTCTTTTTCTTCTCCCCACTTTCTCTACGGACAAGTATTTATGTCTTCTTTGATCCGGAAATTATAAACTGAAATAAAACCAAGATAGAGGAAGGCGAGAGAGAGAGAGAGAGAGAGACGGGTTGTCTCTACTTTGTTCACGCATCGTGGTCTTTCTAGGGTTGCTGACCACAAAGAGGGACAAGGAGATTTTGTTTCCCTCTCTTTCCCCTTATCCTCTCTCCTCCAATCTCTTTTTCTGCCGCTTTACTCCTTCCTATCTCAGGATCTTGAAGGGGAATACGATTTGGTGTTGGGATTTTGAAAGGGAAAGTTAGAGAAAGATGAAGTCGCCTCTGAGGAACCTCCGAGGGTTCACGCTACACCGGCACGATGCCAAGGAGAAGAGTGAGCACCATCACCCTCCGGCGATGCTGGATGAGCTCGTCCAGGCCACCCAGGTGACGCTTTTCTTCCTCCCTAAGGCATTTGCTCCGATTTTTTTTGGTTGTTTGATCTCCTTATCTCGAAATTGGCGGCAAAGATGGGATTTTTAGTGCGTGTCTCCTTCCAGCTCGAAGTATCTCTGGTTTTCATTTTTTTTTTTTTTTTGATGCAAATTTTTCTTTTCTTTTCTTTCTTTTCTTTTTTTTTTTTGGGGGGGGGGGGGGGGGGGAGGAGCGCGGGGTTTCTCTAAT
>JAOXJJ010000002.1:9234545-9261927 GCA_025769935.1 Phoenix roebelenii | reverse complement strand
GAGAAGGGGGTTGGGTGGGAGAGAAACAGGCGGTGGAAGAGGAATTTTTTTTTTAAATAGGAGTATTTTGGTGAGAAATAGAGCTTTCCGATAAAGCTCAAAATAACATTTTCAGAAAGTTTCAAAATAGAGCTTCTGTCAAAAAGTTATTTTCAGTTTTCTGCAAAAGCTGAAATAGCTTCCAAAAAAATTTACCAAACACCATTTTTTTCACTTTCACTTCTCAAATCACCGTCCAATCCGATGATGAAATATCCGTCCTTGAGATTGGAAATCCAAGATCAATTGAGAGTAGGTTAAAATTTAAAGACAAAAATACCCCTTCTCCGTGACTGCGGGAGACTCCACGAAAAAAAAAAAGAAGAAAGAAAAAAAAAAGAAAAAAAGAAGAAAAAAAAAACCTCTCCCCTTCCCCCTCCTGTTCTCCCCCTTCCACGCAGCCCTTCGCCCTCACTGCCAAAACCCTCTCCCCTTCCGCCTCCTGTTCTCTCCCTTCCCCGTAGCCCCTCCCTTGTAGCGTCGCCCCCACCCTTACCGCCGCCGCCTTCGCCGCTCCGCCGTGGCCATTTCCGCCTCCGCCCTTCTTCTTCCCGACGAAGAGGAAACCCTAGAGCTAGGGCTTCTCGCCGTCCGTCCCGCGGATTGAGTTGTTGATCGAGAGGAGGAGGAAGCGAAGATATGCCGCACCGATCGCGGCCCATGACAGCGCTGCTGGTGTTCACGGGAGTGAACCTGGCCCTCTTCAACACCATCGGTCCCGTTTATGACTTCGTCTGCTTCCATCCCTATTGGGAACGGAGGGTATGCCACCTTTCTTGAAATCAAATTCACTATCTCCAAGTCCTTCTATTTGGATGTTTTTTTTTTTTTAAGCTACAGAGTGAATTCATTCTTGGTGATGTGTTTTTATATAAATCTTTGCTTCCAAAGCCTTTGATGATTTTCACCAAACGGTTTGAAGAAATAAAAAAAGTTTCATCATACGGTTGTCCAGTCTAGTACATTTTTGTTCTTGGATGTTTGAAAACAAAACATAAAACGAAAGAAGTGCCGAACCAACGGGCCCTTGGCTTTCAATTTCTAATTTTGCAATTTTCTTGATTTTTTTCTTTAAATTTTTTGATGGAAATAAGATCGCTGACATACGTAATTCTTGGTTGAGCTTCGTTTTTCCATGTGATGATTATTAATTTTACGCGAAGTGGCTGTAAGTTGTGTCTTGAAGGGGAATTCACAGGGCCCAATGCATTCAGAATTTGTTGCGATGTAATGTTCATAAGTCTTGTTCAGAGGATTTTGTGGACGAAATAGGAGATAATTTCACTTGAGCAGCCATGATAGAAATGTGCCA
Source organism: Phoenix roebelenii (assembly GCA_025769935.1). Lineage (NCBI taxonomy): Eukaryota > Viridiplantae > Streptophyta > Magnoliopsida > Arecales > Arecaceae > Phoenix > Phoenix roebelenii. Next base: position 9,260,576 of record JAOXJJ010000002.1, on the reverse strand, counting down.
GCGAAGTTTGCTTTGCTAAATTCTTAAAACTTGTATAGGAGGTTGAGCAGGGAGCAGCCATGGAGTCGATTTAGCATGACTCCATTGCAAGATGGCATTGGTAGTCTGATTATCAAGAACTGCGCAATCACTATTCTGGGTTTTTAAAGATGGACCTACTTATGTCATCAATTAATGCCACCACTAAACGAAAGTTGATGGTTAAAGATGTCAAACTTTCATCAAATGTTAATTTTAGGTAAATGATGAGGATTGAAAGAGTTGATTGAATTAAGCCCGACCACTGAATGCAGGAAGTTCAACATGTTAGGGGAGAATGTTAGCAACTGGAAATGTACTTGTGAATGAAAGATTGATACCGCAAGGTTGGAAAAAGGAATAAAGAAGACTGCATAGCGTGAGATCTCTCATAAAGAATTGGAGATTATTTTTGTTGAATTTGGTGTTCTTTTCATTGTATATGTAACCTTATCTTAGATTTTATGATTTCTTTCATTAAGAGTAAATGGGCTACTTGCAAATTGCTGAAGTAGAGTTTCTTCCTAATCAACTGTAATATGATTTACATGATGTCATTGCATAACAAAACCAGAGGGGAGAGAGTCAGTTTTCTTAAGGAGTTTGCTTTCATATAGAACATTTCATCAAATCAGCTAAAAGTAGGTGCTCTTTCATTATTTTTTTCTCTTTTTTTTTGTTTTTTTTTTTTTTTTTTTTTTTTTTTTTTTTTTGGGGGGGGGGGGGGGGGGGGGGGAAGAGCGCGGGGATTCTCTAATATATGTGTACGGGTTACTCTATTTTTCTTTTTCTTATTATAGTTTGCTAAACTAGTTAAAGTATAATTAGTTATATTGCAGGGGTTAGATCCTCTTGCTGGAGTTCAAGTTGTCTACATTTGTCTTCTGAGCTGACTAGTGTATTAATTTAGGTATTTTGGTTGAAGGAAGCAGAAGGATTTTGTTTTTTCCCTCACTATTCTATGGAATTTAATGGCTTTTTTGGTTTCTTATCTAATGCACTTTTTTTTGTCCACCTTGTTTTGTCCACAAAGTTGAAGTTTTTATATACTTAATCACTGCAAGCTCTATTCTATGCTCTTCCTAACCTGTCATACTCGATGATACAAACAAGTGTCACAGATAGAACAGGTGATTCCGGAAAAGCAGCAACTAGACCTCCTCAAGGACTAGGTGGATCTGTTTTAGACCATTTTAACCCGAACTGAATCCTGGCAATTTTGGAATTCACACTTTTCCCAACCATAATAAGCTCGAGCATTTTAACAAATGGGAAATCTTAGTATTCACACTTTGCATATAATTTTTATACAAAATACAATCAATATTTGATTTTTTTTATGATTAATTTGGAAAGGATATTTGTTAAACTAAATTTCATAGATAATGGTAAGGTACCGGTATGATACCAAGGTTTGGTTTGGTATATGAGCTAAACCGGTGCATACCGGTTCAAACCGAGCAGAAGCACCCCATACCATGTGGCATTGACCTATACCACTCGGTTTCGAGTGGTACCATGGCTGGGTGTAAGAAAAATTATTGATAGCTTGTCTTGGTATGGGATGTGCAGCATATTGAACTGGTAATGTACTGGTACAGTTCTTGGTGCTGGTTTTTGCGAATCTTGGGTGGGAGGATGGTTGCGAAGTATTAAATTGCTCTGGTAATGGTTGTGGGGATGGTTGAGAGACATTCTATATGGAGTAAGAAGATTGAGTGAAAATTTACTTAAGAATCAATGGATATTCTTTCAAATGGACTGGGAAAACAAAGCAATCTGCATATCATTTGCAGAAATATGTCTGTTTTTAATCTACTAAAAACAATGAGCCAACCTAAAAGAATAATCTATGTTTTCTTCTTCTCAATTGTACCATCAGCTCTTACACTTGGATGCTTTGTGTTTGCAGGACATGCGAGACATGAGGAGCTGCTATGATAGCTTGCTTTCTGCGGCAGCTGCCACTGCAAATAGTGCATATGGTACATTTCTTTATGCTGCACTTAGGATGTTCTCTACATTAAAATGTTTCACATTATATTAAAGTATGTTAAACTCTAAAGTCGTAACTAAAAAGCTAAAAGCTATCCTAAATCTGCAAAAATTAAAACAGTGTCGAATCTGCAAAGTAAAAAACAGGATGTAATTTTCTTGCAATTTTTTTTTAAAATACAGAGCAATCTTTATAACCAGAAAACTTAAATTTAAGTAGTTTATGTTTCTTATTCAGTAACTTTATAAAAATTTATGATATATTATGGAAAAAAATTACCTGTTTTGCTTTTGAGCTCATATGTTTGATGAATAAATTACATCATAACATATGCAAAGTTGAGAATACTGTGGCAAATGACCAGTCTTTACTACTTGAGAACTTATGAAATAAATCTAAAAAATAACCATTGTTGTCTGATCTACTCTTAGATGTACATATTCTTGCAGAGTTCTCAGAAGCATTACAGGAAATGGGTACATGTTTGCGTGAAAAAACTGCATTGAACGATGATGAGGATAGTGGTGAGTGAACCAAACTTTTATGTTTCCTGTCTTGCTTGCAGTCAATTATTTTTACTAACCTGCTTTTCTGGTTATACGTAATATTTCAAAAATGAGAGTGAAAATCCTGATAATAACTGAATATAGATTGAAATAATTTTCTGGAATTCCTAAAGTTTTCGTATCTTCTTGAAATATCTCTGTACGCTTTCTGAAAGCATCATTCAAGAAGCCCTTTTTATTCTATGCATGCTGGAATTTTGCCAGCTCTGTCTACCAGATCCCTCATTTCTAAACATACAATATCAGGACTCTATTTATTAGAAACAAATTAAAAGATACTTATTTTAGATATTGAAGTTCGAAAGTTGACTAATCTCCAAGTAATCTTTTAATTTTTCAAAAGTATTTCACCTCTTGATTTGTCATATGCATTTTGAATTTGATTATGCATGCAGGCAGGGTTTTGTTGATGCTGGGGAAAGCACAATTTGGACTTCAGAAACTTGTAAATAGCTACGTGAGTCCAGTTTTTATATTGTGAATAGGCGTGCTAACACAAACCTTTCATATATTTCGTGTGGCAAATGATCCAACATCAGTTGATTGGAATTTATGTTAAATTTTATTTCATAGCGTGTCCATATCATCCAGACAATTACAAAACCATCTGAGTCTCTTCTCAAGGAGCTTCGAACTGTGGAGGTTTGTTCCTTTTGATTTTTCTATTCTAAATGAAAGAATTGTTTTACATTTTGATCCTGGGCACAATAACTGATTAACTAAGTGTTTATTTAATTATATAATGTGTAGAGTTAGCTTCAAATTTCTCTATTCTTATGTTGTAGAAATGCCTGCAGCTGCCACATACATCGTGAATCTGTCCGAGGCTGACCCATTTAATAAAAAAAAGGGAAGCCCGATTCGTAAGGCTTCCACTATTGTGGGGTCTTGGGAGGGTTACATGTATGCAACCTTACCCCCCACTTGTGAAGAGGTTGTTTATGTGTTTTGAACCTATGATCTCCAGGTCACAATGGGGCAATGTTACCTTTGCGCCATGGCTCATCCTTAGGCTGACTCATGTGATAACGAGCTCAGTTGGTGATCAAATAGACCCTTGACATATTCTTGTGTGTCCAAACTTATTTTTTCTATATCATAAAAAGCTAAGGATAATAAAGTCAAGTAAACTATTATTCTTCTGAGACAAGCTTTCTATTATAATACTGTTATTTATTTCTAATAGATAACAATACTTACCAAGTGAAATATGGCATGAAATGTTTCTGATGGTTGGAGATACTTTTTTGTGCACCCACACCCCCCTATGCTGCACCATTAAAAGGTTGTGGGTCAACAAGTGGAGTTTGATTGAAGGGTCGTGAATTCAACATTTTGTTTTTTCATTTCATGGCCTAAGCAATGGTTATTAGTGGAGAAGTGGAGTATTAACTTTTTCATCCTGTTAAGAGCAAGTAAGATCAGAATTCGATATAATTTGGCATAAGACTTTTGTGCTAAAGAAATCCAAATGAGATAGAAAGAGATAAAATGGGTTGAATCAAGTGGCTAAATGGGATTTTATATTGGTGTCAATAGTTGGGAGAAGATTTGCTCTTCCATTCTACATATTAAGTATGAGCAAGCTTTTAAATGGTGGGATGGTGGGGTGTCTCACCTTCCTGAGTATCAGGATGAGGTACCTTCCTGAGTGGTGAGATGGGATGAGTCTAGAAAAGAGTTGGGATAGGACACAATGACCATTATCCTAGTGTCAAGGTGCGGGGTGTCTCGTTCCATGGAAAAAGTAGGACTTCCCCATCCCATGGTATTTAAAATCTTGCCTTGATGAGCATGCTGTAAAACTAAGACCAAGGATTTAAAAATCAAGATAAGGACCCGTACTGGTCATGTTCAATATAGTATATACAATATACAGGGTCACCATGGTCCAGTAGAGGGCCGGTTCAATGAGTGAAAAAAAAAGAAATTAAAAAGGTGAACTGAGTAGTATGGGATGGTATGGGGTGAGACTGGGTAGGTCTGAGGCTAAGGTTGTAAGTTCCAGCGGGACAGGGACGTCCTGGACATCCTATCCTATTTGTGTGAGAAAATGGGACCGGAACACGGTCGGGACTTTGAACCCATCCATGCGGGGAAAGAAGAAAAAAAAAGAAAAAAAGAAAGGAAGAAAAGATGAAGAAAGGAAAAAGTGAAAGGAAATAAGAAGAAAAAGGAAAGAAAGAAATGAATGGAGCAGAAAAAGAATGAAAGGAAGATAGAAGGAAGGAAGGAAGGAAAGAGAAAGAAAAAGTAAAGGGAAAGAAAGAACGAAGCAAAGGAAGGGATAGGAGAAAAAAACAAGAAGAAAAAGGAAAGAAAGGAAGGTAAGAAAAAAAGGAAGGAAACAAGGAAGAAAGGAAGAAAGCAAAAGAAAGGAAACGAAAGTAAAAGAAAGGAAACGAAAGCAAAATGAAAGGAAAGAAGGGGAGATAGGCGGAGGGTACCTACGGGACTCTCAATCGAGACTGCCACTGCAATGGGGCAGGAAAGTGGGGGCATCTTGTTCCATGTAGAAATTGGGACACCCTTATCCCATGGGATTTAAAACCTTGTCGAGGCAGCGTTAGGTGGTCCAGGGTCAATCACTTGCAAACAGTGCCAAGGGGTACCATGTTATAGTCCCTAGCTGGTTCAGTATGTATATAGGGGTGCGGGTCCAGTACTTTGATCCTTAATGACTCGTGCTTTCTAATTTAGTGCCACTTGACAATTACAAAAGCAAGTGTATAAAATATAGGATTGAAATGTTTATTCACCCTCAACATCGAAAAGAAACTGAAAGGTTAGCTGAATTATATTAAGCACTGCTGATGTTTATTTGCCAACAAACAAACAGCTAGGCCTAATGATGTTTATGTGCCAAAAAACAAACAGCTAGGCCTAATGCGATGCTAGTTTGCTTCTGAGAAGTTTTCATACCCATGCTATAGCATGATATCTTAAAAATGCGTGCTCCTTTTCATGTTTACTCATGAAGGATACTTTCCAACTTGGAAGCTTCCATGATAAAGAAAGTGAGGCTTATTTATGCGATCGAGCTCTATCTTTAGAATAGAACTTGATTACTCTTTGAGCTCTCTTTTATTGCTAAGGAAGTAAAATTAAGGAAACTAAGCAGCAAGTCTTGAATCTTTTACGATGTTGGACAATGAAAGGAAATCCACAAAGAATTGGATGAGGAGTAAATTGTAGTTTCAGTGGAAGATTGCTCCTTTGGGATTAAGAGACACTGAAACCTTGTCTGGGAGCTCAGTTTTTTTCCTATTTTTTGTGGTGTGTTGAGCTTTCGTCATCATCACTATCATTATTCCTAACATAATAATAATGATACTTATGTCCTTTTCTAGGGTTTTTCATAAGATGTTATGTGTGTTGGTTAAACAAGTGAGACTAGATAGGAAACAATGCTGTTTTTGTTTTGATCTAGTATAGTTTTTAGGTAAAGGTAGGCCTTTATCTTTAACTGAGCCAACTTTTAAGTTGTGTGGACTGCTTATTGATTGAAGTAGTCTTATGAGTGGGCGGCTTTTATGCGAGGACCATGCTTACATAAATAAACTAAAGATAAAAAATTTGGAATAAGTAAGGAGAAAAGACAATTTGTAATCCCCTCTTCGTCCAGAACAAAATTTTCCCTAAAATTGTATCTCTCTCTTTCTCTCTCTTCATAGTTCCAATCTTGTGTAGGTTTGATTATATTCCCTGTGGACAAGTTCATTAACGCTTTACCTCTATCAGGAAAGACTTTGAAGAAATGAATTAGAATTTTAGAAAAGAAAACATGCTGTAATTTTCATATGTTCTGCTAGAAGCAACTCTCCTTCCTTTGTTTTTTTTCTTTCTTTATAATCTTTCCTTATGCTTTAGGATTCGCCATCGTGTTGAGCGAATCCTTACCATTCAAAACTATTCAAATTTGAAGTCCTTACCACAGATTTAATAGTAAAATACAGGTTTATACTATAGTAGATTTCACTGGAATCTAAGTAAAACATGAAAGGCCATTTTCCCTCTTGATCTCCAAATTTTTTCTATTAGGAGGGTGAGAACCCGTAGTACCAAGGTTCACCGAACCGGTATTGGGATCCATACCGGTCAGCGCCCAGTATGGTTCGGGACTAGTTCGGTGCCGAATCGAATCGGTAGGGCATGCCAGTTCATGGACTGGCACATCCTATTTTTTTTGGAGTTCTCAAAAAAATTTAATTGATAATCACTTTTTTCGATTTTTTTCTATGAATTTAAGTCTAATTTGATGTTTCTTTGATGTTTTCTTGATATTTTTTTTTGATTTTTCTATGATCTTGGTTTAACCTAGATTATGCATCTTATTGCTTTAAAATAATACAAATCATCATATGAACAACATTAAATATTCTTAAATCAAGTAGTGACGTGAAAATTAAAAAACAATACAATCAATTGCATATTTTTAAAGTCCAACATACATACAAATATCTAAAATTGGGTTGGACGATGCTTCTTGTAGATATCCGGATCATTTGATGCCTTTGGGCTTTCAAATTACATTAGGAAGGCCTTCTTGGGCCTTCTCAATGGCACTTGATGCCTTTAAAAGGCATCATGTGGCAGTGGCAGGTGGCCCATACCCAATCCGGTTCGAAATCGGGTCACTGAACCGGCTGGTTCGCACCGAGTCGGCACCGAACTGGTCGGAATCGGATGGTAAAGGATCCGAACCGGTCGGTTTCGGGCGGTAAAGGACCCGAACCGGTCAGTTTCAGGCGGTAAAGGACCCAAACCGGCCAGTTCTGGGCGGTAAAGGACCAGTTTCGGCTGTTAGGGGCCGCAACCGAATATTATTGACGAACCGACCTGGTTTCACACTGGGTTGGTTCCGTATTGCCTGAATCGGACGGTTCGACCCGGTTCGGCAGACCTTGCGTAGTACTATTGGACTTATGTAACCAAGCAAATTGTAAAAAAAATTATGTATCTTTAGGGGGAGGTCCATTGAGCACCTCATGTCATTTGGACTATCATTACTCATCAAGCTCTAAAATCTAAATAGAATTAGGATGTGGGAGCATCAACTAGAAAGAGTAGAATTTGCCAGTTTCAAATTAATTTCAATATATAATATTTTCAGGACCTAGAGTGAAGTTGCTTATCCACATTTGTTTGTGTTTCCAACTTCCTATTTCTTGCTTTTTCCTTCATGCCATGTACATAGTTTCAGCATTTGTCTGAAAAATTTTGCTGTCAATCTAGTTATAACTAGTTGGACTCGGCTAGAGCATTTATTTATTTTGCTTTCGTTTCTCTGACTGATTTCCAAATTGACATCCATTAAATCCTATTCCTTCCCAGACTTCTGCATTGAGCTTCTTAAACCACATTTTCAGAATTTTGTACTGAGAATATTCTTGAAATAACCAGCTAGACTTAACCCCTTTGTTTTCTTTGTGACCAAGCCATGATGTATTGTTTTTTTAATGGGACTTTATTGTCATTGCAGGAGATGAAACAACAATGTGATAATAAAAGGTACGAAGCGGCTCCAATTTTCTGTTTATTTTTCTTTATCTTAAAAATAATTTTCTTCTGGGATATTTTTCTTCAGAGATATCTATAAATTAATGTTAGCGGCACATCAGGAGAAACGGTGGTTAAGACATGCCAAAGGTGAAACTTACTCAAAACAACAGTTGTTAGCAGCTCGAGATGATTATGTAGAGGAGGCTGCCCTATTTTCCTTTCGCTTGAAATCATTGAAGCAAGGTCAATCTCGAAGTCTTCTAACACAGGCTGCTCGCCATCATGCTGCACAGGTTGTGGCTTCAACTATTTTATGTAAGAAATATTTATTTGTTTGATTGAACATGTAGTAATCTCACATTTTCTTTTTAAAATTTTGTTTTCTCCTGCTTGGACTTCAGTTAAATTTATTCAGAAGAGGACTTAGATCTCTTGAACTGGTTGAACCACATGTTAAAGAAGTTGCTGAACAACAGCATATTGATTATCAGTTCGGTGGAATTGAAGATGATGAAACTGACAACAATGATGATTATTCTGGTTATGATAGCAGTGATTATGGGGAGTTGAGTTTTGACTATGGACAAAATGACCAATATCAAGATGTTTTCTCAAATAAAAATTCAATGGAGGTGAGATCATATTTACTTCAAGGTCTTATTCAGTGTGTATTCATTATTTCTTGCTGCAGGTTAGGTTTAAAACTTGCAATATCTTTTTTGATGTAGACATTTATCATTTTAGTAGATGATTTTTACTGATAACAGTGAATTTATGGGTTACTGCTTGATTTGAAGTTGACATAAATCAATTTTATTATCAGAAGCTGTCATATTTGAAATAATTTCTTTGTGTGCATCTTTCAAAGTGCAGTGCCAACATATCTATATGTGTACTAAGCAATTAAATTCTTCCTAAGAGAAAAGAGGCAAATTCTCTTATTTAAAACAAGGAAAAAGAAATAAATGTTCTACATTGAGTAGTCCAATGATGCTATATTCTTAGGTCTTATTTCCAATTGTGCCTTATGTCACTTTCTAATTTAGTTTTAAAATGTTGCTTCTTAGTGGTTATTTTAGAAAAAATGTTTAGGGTTATGGCTCTTCCCCTTCTTTCTCTCTCTGTCTGGAAGAGGCTGGACTGCTTATTCGAGCCTCTAACTTTTTCTAACATTCTGTAAGTTCCCGATTCTGTGCATGGCTGCATGCAATGGCAAAACTAATTACATGATATGGAAGATGGTCCTATTGTAAACTTTAAATTACAAATTTCAAGCAATATTCCATTCTGCGATTTGGGAAAGATGCTCTATAATTATCTAAGGTTTAAGCTAGCAAGTTTTTGAACATCCAATGTCAATTGCCATCTCATCTATTATGTTTGGTGGTGGACCTGATTTGACCCCTATCATAGTCTAATTTGCAAAATCAATCCTTTATTGGCCCAACCTGGCCTGTCTAAACCAGTCCTTACAATTCTTAGTGACTTATTTTCAAGATGAATTGAACAACTAGTGTTAAGAAGATCAATCACTCATAAGATGCTTACCCGAGGTCATGACTCAAACTGGCCTCAACTGTCTTGACCCAAATAAAATTCTATGCTCATGCCCCTGGTCAGGTCAAACCTCTGACCTGTACCTGACTTGTTTAAAATCTGGGTCAAACAATCTGAACCATACTTGACCCAAATTGAAAAACCCCTGATCCAAACTTGGCCCAAATAGCATTGGTTCGGGTCACTTTTCACCACCCCTATGTTGACCTCTCTTTGAAAATTATGCGGCTTGACTGAAGTGTCCCGAAGTTGCCTCTTTTCTATGGTTTCATTATATTGCTTTCCCTATACTCTTCATGCATGGAAAATGTAGTTGCTGGCTTGCTGCAGACAATGATTAAGAGTTCAATTTATTTTGACCAAAGAATTTTGTGCTCATTGCTAATGAAAGATCCAGTGCAACATCAAGAAACAATTGTGAAGAAGGCACATAACATGATCTAAGGAGATGATATTTAGGTCGTTATATTTTATTTCTGGGTAGGGTAGAGTTGGGATTATTTATTTAATGAAAATTTTTAAGTGGAACTGGTTAAGGTATAATATAAATGAAGGATAGCCACTAAGCCATATGAGATGGTTTGGCCTTAAAACCCAAGAACTTGAGATTGCCTTGACACACGTCTGGTGAAACCAAGTAAATAGATTTTATGAATATTGCATTTAGAAATCTTAAGAACAGCACTAATGATGAATAAGGATGGGAAAGCCATTTCACACAAGTTCGTTTTATGCAAAGTGCTCTAGAGACGATGTGCTGAGTAGGGTTATCAGGTGTTGAAAGGTTTGAAAAATAGACAGCAACTAAATAATACTACTATGGAAGTAATTAGAGGGATTTGAGAACACCTCATATATTACAACTAGATCTCGGATAAATGGTGAAGTATGATTTTTAATTTATGAAATGTGGGGTTTTTTAATCTATAATATGCCTAAAATCCCTTGTTGCAGAATTGGAAACAAAAAATTAAATGCTACAAAAGCAACTGATTGATAAAAAGAAAACCGTAATGCTTTATAGTAAAGCCAGTGGATGACTAGCTTGCTACCGAGAAAATAGAAAACCTAGTTTTGTGCACAGTTTGCTGAAACATCATTTACATGGTCCTGAAGCTGAATATAAATGTCTGATTGTTATCACTATTGAAAAAAATAAAGCACATATGAATCATTTTTTTGTTACATTTTTCATCTGACTCTAATCAGTATGAACCTTTTGCTTATTTACCTGTATTCTCAACATTATGATTATCAATGGTCCTCTGCTGGTTTTGTTCTTTAGCTTGTTAGCTGACCAACAAATGCTTTTGTTCACCTTTATCACAGTCCATTTTCTGTTAGAATATCTAATATGGCCTTCTGTTTGACATGCAGTTTGATCGAGCGGACAATGTAATTGCCCCTGCATTAACTAAGGAATCTGCAAAGGTAGACTTTCTGTTCATTTTGCTAATAAATTTGATGCCTCAAGCTTTCCATCTCATCATGAACATGGGTCAACATCTGCTCTTATTCTAATGTCTGGTTGATGCATGTTGTATGGGCACTAATTGCCTTCTTGACTGAAGGTCTGGAAGGGTTTATTTGGTACATCACATCTTGTCTTTCCTTAAAATACACTTTAGTTTATATATGTTGAATCTCATCTTGAAGCATTATTAATTCAAAATGGGCTTGCAAAGTCAAGTTGGTAAAATATATACCAAACCCCTTTTCATTTTAAAGTGCAACTTGTATGCTTAGCACATTCATGTGCATGGGTTTCTGTTTCACCCATTCTAGAGCTTCAGATTTTTCTGTTGCCACTGAAGCTTCACGAATGGTTCAAAGATCAATGATGTAAATTTTAGAAATTTTATGTGTAAAGGAAATTGACTAGTTGATATGCTCCCCCTAAACTTATGGTTAGTGATTGTATGAATGAGTGGATTGAAAAGTCTATTAAGAATGCTATCATAGGGAACACTTGGATTGCCCTTTTATGCTGTCATTGTAAAGAAACTCGTCTCAGGACTTTGCTATTGTACTCATGAGCAAGTCATTCTTTAGCTAATCTTAGTGCCTTGTATGCATACAACTACAACCTCTCTATGAGGGACAATCTCAGATGTATTTTCATTTCTAGACACTCATGGTTTTCCAAGCCACCATGTGCTGTGAAACTATCATGTCTATAAGCAACACATGCTCGTCACAACTTCATGGTGACATCTTATCAGCATATCGTTTCTTCTGTTCAAAGTTAACAGTGATCGAAATTATAATCAAGGCATACCCTTAGTTTCAAAATACAGCATATCCATTTAATCTTCCTCTATAATGCTTAAGTTTAATATGGAATTAGAGAGTTGTAAGAGTTCAGCAAAAGATAATATTATGAATAGATGGAGAGGTACTTTTAACAAGAAATTAGCAACTCTATTACCACTGTGCCCAAGAAAGTCAGCCTAGGTTGAGGTAGTACTCCAGATCTTTTGGCAGCAGGAGCAACGCATCATTATATGCACACTTCAATTTCCTGGAGACCCATCCTGTGATTCTTATGGTTATTTCGGCGCAGTTAATTATAGTCATATTAGGATTTCATAAACTGTCTAAATTTATGTAATTACTGTTGACTTCACTCTCTAGGGTTATATAAGGATTCCTGGGTCTGAGACTGTTCTGGAAATTTAATTTGAGTGGGGGCCTACTTAAGGATTCATACCTTATCTATATTAAGCTTAGGTAAGTTTTGATCAAGTAGAGTTGCCTTACCAAAAAAAACAAAGAAAATCAAGTAGAGTTGGATCTCATGTATATTTTCAAGCCTTTACACACTTAATGTTTGTTTGTTTGTTTTTTTTTTTTGCTAAAATCATTTAATGTTTGTTGAGAGATGAATTTTGGAGTTATGTTGTGCTGTTAGCAAATTGATTGTGATATTTAGTTAAGGCTCATTATCTTTTGAGTCCAAGGTTTCAAATCCCAATCCTAGTTTCGATATCAGTGAGGGACCGAGCAGGGATGGTACAATCCTGCATTCTGACACATGGGATGGGTTGGCATCCTGGTGATTCATGGGGAGATGAAATTTTGTTATCATTTTTTATGTTGTTTATTTCTTTTAATGATTGTTTAGGCTTTTTAGAGTTTGTCAAAATTTAGGATTAGAGTAGGTTTCTTGTGCTGATGGTTAGGTTTAAGGTGCCAACATTGGTACCTGCTTTTCCTCACCCTTGCATCCCCTCCTCTCTCTCTATTCTTTCTCTTCCTCTCTCCTCCATGATAGAAAACAGTTAGACAAGACATGACATCCTTGGGCTCTTTCTTTTAATTGGGTTCCACGTCTATACTAATTTGTACCAGGTGAACCATTCACCAACCTGCTTGGTCCTGATTGGGACCCACAGGTATGGACCAAGTCGCTGATTTATGTGGATCCAGGGTCTCATTTTTGTCTCAGGACCTGGCCTCTCACTGGTTCGATCCAGGATGGCCAGGATGGATGGGATGGACTAGGTCCTGAATCCATGCTTTTGACAAATTTTACACAAACAGCGACTTCTATTTTTCCTTGTTCATGTTTCTAATTTCTTTCTTTTCTTGCGTGCTTATCATGGCTACAAATAATCTGGACCTAATACATTTGACAGTTTGTAAAGTACATTCTTGTTTTTAACAATGTATAATCTAAAATATTGAAAAAGAAGCATAATTGCAACACCTATTAGTTATAAATTGTATACAACCGAGCTGTAGGTCTTTCTGATTCTGTAAAAGCATATGTGGCAGTTTTCTTTTTCCTTATTATACATCCCATTATTTTTCTAGATTTTTGTTATATGCTCTCTGTTGATAGGATGTTTCTGTTGTGGAAAGAAAAATAGTTACTTCACTCTTACCAAATTGTGCCTTTCCATTTATGCAGGAAAATGTAGATAGGAATCAAGATCATTTATTTACTTTCAATGAGAGCCCTGGGGTTGGCAGCCAATCGGCACCAATTTTTGCTGATAAGTTGAAAGAAACCCAACCTCTATCAACAAGAAAGTTTCACAGTTACGTTCTACCCACACCCTGCGAAGCTAGGAACTCGGACTCCATGGGGCCTGGGAATAAATTTTCTGCAGATCAGTTAGAAAGCAAGGGTTGCTGGCCCGCACGGTTGTGGCATTCATCTCCATTGGTGGCAAATAAGCTTGTGAAAGATTCCAGAGATAATGAATTATCAAGCCCCACCAGGGTACTTAAAGCACAGTCAGTACTTAAAGAGAGCAACATTAATAGTGGTCCTGTCCTCATGCCTTCTCCCATGGCAGAGGGGCTTCTAGGGCTGCAATTTAATCCACATACTGCTGATACTAAAAAAATCAAAAGACAGGCTTTCTCTGGTCCACTGACAGGTAAAGCTTCATCAGGCAAGCCGATGAATTCTGCCTCTGATTACAGATCTTCCATGGATTATTCTCCTGTATTTTCTGCAAAGCCAGCTTCTCCCACAAAACAGCCAATGATTTCCTCAAAAGTGTCTCCTGGCACCTCACCTCCTACTAGGCCATCACCTAAAATTAGTGAACTTCATGAGCTTCCTAGACCTCCCACCAGTTTAACCAATGCTGCAAGACCTTCCAGTCTGATGGGTCATTCAGCTCCTTTAGTTTCTAGGAGTCAAGTGCTTGCGGCAACAAGCAGAACATCATCAACTGCATCTCCTACAGCATCACCACTACCAGCGCCACCTGGTCCAATGGCTCGCAGTTTTTCTATACCTTCTAGTGCTCAAAGAAAGCCGGTTCTACCCGTTACTAAGTTTGTAGAAGCTCGTCGTAGTCCAGAAGTGACTGGAGAGGTCGCTTCACCTCCTCTGTCACCTATATCTCTAACAAATATTCATCCAGCATCAACAACTTCAGAATTGGGTACTCGAGCTGTGAAAGCATAAGGTCAGTGAAAGCTGTTAAAGCGCATAATATTGTCCGTTTTTGAAGCACTAGTCCACTATTTGCATGGTTTATATTTCATTTATTTGCTAGCTATGTTACTGTGCTATATTCTCTTTAAATAGTTTCAGTTGATATGTTTGAATGTAAGCGGAAAATAATTGTAATCTCATACCTGCATGCCCATATTGTTAGATGGGTTTGAAAGCTGTTCTGTTATTTTACAAATGTATTACTAACTCGTTTGGGAGTATTATGATTGCAGAACAAATTGCTTTCATTTTCTTTTGGATTTTTCTGAGAATATGATTTTGTCTCATATAGCTTGCTTTTATGATTTCCAGATTACAAATTTAAGTTGGGGGTGGTTGCTATAGTGATTTATCAGTCACTCTAGTCCACATTGCCATGTACAATAAATCATGAAATTTTTTAATCAAATAATATTAAGTGAATGTTAAGTTATATATTTAGGGATTCGCTAGTCACTTGATGCGATATGAGATTCCAGATTTTTTTTAAATGTCATTCAAGAGGAGGAGTTCATTATACTCTTGATTGGTTATAAACACTTGTACATTTAAACTGGGAGTTATTCATTTTTGTTCTCTTATTGGATTCCTTATTGTTGTCAAAATTTCACTCAGAAATTCATTGTAGCACATAAAAGACATACAAATCACATGCCCCGAAAATTATAGGTTTCGAATTCACAATTTGCATAATCTCAAGGCCTCTGCTTTTTTCACTATTCTATAACACAAACAGCTTGTCATCTTAGCTGAGAATAAAAGTAAAAAAGAGTCAAAACAACAGATTTCTTATCTCTTAATAATCACATGTTTTATTTTGTAAAATCTAAATGAACTGGCTGGGAGAGTAACCTCTCGAATTTTTGCATGTTTAACAACCATCTTTGTTCTCATCAATGCAAGTTCTATTCGAAAGATAAAAAATGACTCCTTTTCTCTAATTTTGCCAAGTATGCTTGCATGTCCTTGTTCATTGTTTATGCTTCAACAGTTGGTTCTCCACACGAACAACAATGTGTCAAAAGTTGTGATCCATCTTCCACCAAAATGATGCTTTACGATCTTTCCCCATAACAGATCTAAAAAAGGAAAAATTACCACATCATGTAATCAGTTGCCTTGTCTCCAGTTAAATATCACCAAGCGCATGCTGGAAGCTGCGAAGACACTTCCATATGATTTTGAATTACCTAGACATGATATTTTTATTTTTAGTCTTAAGTGAATGCGGTAAAAGATTAGTTGGAAGAAATCTCTTTCATTGCAAATTCTCTATCATACTTCACATTATAAGGTGCCTTCATACCTTGTCCAATATTTAGTATGAGCATTTCCCAATTTGATGAACATTTTCTTCCCTCTATTAAGCTAAAAGAGGGTAAATTATTGAAAACATAAAGTTATCAAGGTGGTCTCCACAACATAAGCACAACCACTTCCGACACACCTTTGGCCCAAAATTCTACTGTATATAGAGTCAAGCCCATCGGGATGTTTGGTTGTCTGTTTTATGTTTTTAATTTTTGCAGATGTTTGTTTATTTATAGATTGCCCACCACACAATGTAGTGTTTCTGCCGCTTCTCATTTCAAGCTGTTGAAAAGCAGCTTCACTCCAAAAATATTGCTTATTGGTCTGACCGTTTTGTCACAGAACGCCAAACATGCCATAATCTTTCTGCAATTTTTGGCCGCTCTCTAATGAGTAAGCTGTGGGTGACAATGTTCTGTTCCATATCGCATGTGACACCTCCTCTTCATTATATTGAGCTCAAAGGGTCAGAAAAATGCAACCAAGATTTGGTACTTGTAAAAAACAATTTGGCTATCTTTCATTTCGGAGGATTTTGCTTGGATATGAACCATTAGCAAAGAACAATCATTACGTTCTTACCCACTTGTTGAGAAGTTGTTTATCGTGATTTATGAGAAATCTATGTAGTTTTTTGAGTTTCTACATTTGGAAATAGTTTCTGTAGTGCAATTGATATTTGGATTCAATTTAAGCATCCCCTTTAGACTAGAGCTTCACGCATTTTATGGTGAAGTTGTAGTTTGCTCAGTGAGCTAACTTGTTCTCGCTTCTTTGGTTGCAGGATTCTTCTGAGTAAATCCACCTTGCTTTTGCTGTCCAAAGCTGGTCAACTTGGTCGCCTGTGATCCAGTGGTTTTGCATATAATAGCACGTGCATTCCTAGTTTCTGCCATGAATCTCATTTTTTGTTACCTGTCATAACGATGGAAGAAAATTATAAGCGCCAAATAATGAATCCTTTGTATGCTACGATTCATTAATGGAAGAACTGGATTTTCTTAAACAAAGCATCAAAGGTTTTTGTTCTTTTCATTTTTCTTTCCAAGTTTTTGTTCTTTGTCAGTCCTGTGAGGTTTGTGGAAATTCTGATGACTCAGATGACCTCAGATTTGTGCGATTGTGCTCTGAGGTTCGAGTCTAAGATCATAGAAGTTGTGGCTCTCTTTGTCGGCAATCCTTAATCAGCAGCCTACAGATCTAGATCTAGTGACCAATTATGAAGATAACTATTAAAATTTGTGAATTGTGCTGGAAAATCTCATTCTCATCTTGTGATCAGCTATCTAATTTCTTTTTACATAAATCATTTTGGTAACTAGGGATTGAAAGATTAGGCTTTGTTTTCTACAAGCTTTTGACAGCTGAGCTACCTTATCGAGCGAGCGATCGACTTGTCATGGGCGTTGGTAACAGGCTATTTCAAAATCATGTAATATTTTGCCAAGGATCCATTCCTTTTTCTTAGCATTCCCTCTTAACCCTAGGATGGATGTTACTCTGCATGTTGGCCGAGCAGAAACACAAAAATCCGATGTTCATATTTTCAGCAGCCAAGCAACTTGGCCGAATGCCTATGCTTAGGTCTGGCCAGGCCTGAACATCATGCTTTAATTTTTGCCCACGCCTAATCCAATCTTAAAAGAGCCTGTTCTAGGCCCGTACACCAAACTCCATTCCCTCTTAATCTCCGGTATTAGAGTTGGTCACGAGCCAGGTGGCCTGCCTATTCTGAAATTTAAGCCAACTTAAAAGAAAAAAATATTTGTATATATTTAAGCAAATAGAAAGAAAATAAAATGTATGAAACATTGTTGTCCAACTAAAAATTACAGAATAACAATGGAAATTACAAATTTAGACAATTACAAATTTTGACAAAGTATAAAATACAGTGTCTCGTTAACATTATAACAAATAAACATTATTGTGCAATCGAAGCTACGTAAAAAGGAACCATCATACTTGAAGCCACTTCAATGGTAGAAGAAATATTTCTTTTTATAGTGACGGTTTGAGAAATATTTCCTTTTATAATGACGGTTGTCTTCAACCTTGTTTCAATATTTCAATACAATTAGTTCTTCTTGGTTCTGGTTATTCGCTACTCGAGCTCCATCAACTTGGTATTAGAGATAGGTTAAGATGGGCACCCACAAGGAGAGATTGGAGAAGCTAGAATACGACCTGCAAGATTCGTGAAGGACAGATACGTGTTGTTGTAGAATCCACAAATACTCGAGTACAAATATGGGGTATGGAAGAAGGTATGCCGGAGGTGCTGGCAGCACCAAACGGACCGAGAACCACTCATTCCCATGTTGAAAGAGGATCCTCTTCTCGACAACCATCATCCCGAAATGAAGGTAGTTCTAACACTGGTGGTTCCATATTTATCAAAATGGATTTCCATGTTTTGTAGGGAATGATCCAACTGAATGGTTGAGTAGGGCCTTGCAATATTTTGAGTATCAAGAAATTGCTAATGAACAAAGGGTTGCGGTGGCTTCCTTCCATTTGGAAGGAGAAGCCAACCAATGGTGGCAGTAACTTAAGCGGGTGTAGAGGGATGAAGGCATCATCATCATGTGGGAAGTATTTGAAAGAGAGCTGTGGTGTCGTTTTGTTCTTTCAGAATTTGAATTGTTTGATGAAGCCCTTTCCAAAGTGAAACAGACCAGGACCTTGCGAGATTACCAGCGGAACTCTGAGCATCTTGCGAACAAGGTTGTGGGATGGCCGCAATCAGCATTAATTGAGACCTTTCTCGGAGGACTGAAGGACGAAATTGTCGATGAAGTGCGGATGTCCAAACCACAAACACTAAAGGAACCTATCAGCATCGCCAGAACGAAGGATGAACAAATCACTTGACGACGGAAGCAGCTGTGCGCAAAACCTACTCAGTCAACTCTCCATCTCGGTTCGAGGCGGTAGCTGCACCAACTCCGGTCCCCACAGCAACAAAACAGGTTGTTAGTTCACCCATAAAGAGGTTGTGGTGGGATGAAATGCAGCGGGGGCGCGAACGGGGACTATGCTTCAATTGCCACGAATGTTTCACGCCCGAACATCGTTGGAAGACTCCGCAACTATTCCTGATTGAAAATGCAGCTATTACCAATGAAGAAGAATGCACCAACCAGCCGAGAAATGAACCAGTTATTCATGAATTAGAGCAGGAAGAAGTGGAGTGCAAGCTGAAATTACATTGCATGCATTCTCTGGCTAGAAGGGTCTGCAAACCATGAAGTTGCTGGCGCAAGTGGAGAATGCAAACCCGTTATTGTGCTGGTGGATAGCAACTCGAGCCACAATTTTATAAGCAAACGGGTGGCGTAGTTGCTACACTTTCCGGTGACTACCACAGATCGCTTCACCATCCGGATTGCCGAAGGTGGCCAACTTTCTTGTCATGGGAAACATGAGGAGGTACCTTTGGAGGTTCAAGGCTTTAAATTTAAGATTACATTATTTGCCTTACCATTATAGGGGTTGGATATTGTACCGGGAATTCAATGGCTTGAAAGTCTTGGACCCTTCTTGTGTGATTGGGGGAATTTGACCACAAGATTCAGCTGGGAAGGAGAGTCTCGGCTATTGTCGGGACAATGTC
Source organism: Phoenix roebelenii (assembly GCA_025769935.1). Lineage (NCBI taxonomy): Eukaryota > Viridiplantae > Streptophyta > Magnoliopsida > Arecales > Arecaceae > Phoenix > Phoenix roebelenii. The sequence continues at coordinate 9,241,053 of JAOXJJ010000002.1, read as the reverse complement.
ATTCAAAAACTAAAGAAATTTTGGTGCAGTCACTGCATAATGAATTGCATGGGTGGGGCCTTATTTGCATTAACCGTGAAAAGAGAGGATCAAGACATGGACCAGGTCACTTTACCATCCAAAATAAAAGAGTTGCTTGACGAGTTCACACTCCTTTTCGATGAGCTACGCTCATTGCCGCTAGCACGTGACGTTGACCACCAGTACGCTCACTTTCAAACAAGTGAAATTGAAAAACAAGTGGCAGAAATGTTAGAAACAGGAATTATTCATCCTAGCCAAAGTCTTTTTGCTCCTCGGTGCTTTTAGTCAAGAAGAAAGATGGGTTGTGGCGATTTTGCACCAACTATTGTGTGATCAATGAAGTTACTATCAAGGATCGATTTTTGATCCTCACGGTCGACGACATGATTGATGAGCTCCATGGTGTACAATTCTTCACCAAACTCAACTTAAGGGCAGGATACCATCAAATTTGAGTGCATCCAGAAGACGTCCATAAAATGGCATTTTGAACGCATAATGGACACTATGAATATTTGGTAACGCCTTTCAGCTTGTGTAACGCTCCTTCAACTTTTCAAACCAATATGAACTCTCTTTTCCGCCCTTACTTGCGAAAGCTTGTTTTAGTATTTTTCGATGATATTCTCATTTGTAACACATCTTGGGCAATGCACTTAAGTTACATTCGAGCTGTATTCTGAACACTGCATGACAATCAATTTTTTGTTAAGTACTCTAAATGTGCATTTGGGAGGGAAGAAGTTGAGTGCTTGGGGCATATTATTTCAATCAAAGTAGTGCAAGTGGATGATAGTAAAATTGCACCTATGAAGCAATGGCAAGAGCCCAAATTCGTGAGTGAGCTTAGAGGGTTGCTTGCGCTTACTGGCTACTGCTGCAAAGTTGTAAAGAATTACGGGTTGATAGCAACGCCCTTAACTCAGCTTTTAAAGAAGGGCCAATTTCAATGGAGTAATGAAGCCCAACTAGCCTTTGAGGCTTTAAAAACAGCTATGATCACTACCCCTGTTTTAGCTACCCCAAACTTCAATAAAATTTTTCTTATCGAAACTGATGCTTCAGATGTAGGAATTGGAGCTATTTTATCACAACAGAAGAGGCCCATTGCATTTCTTAGTAATGCTTTGGGGCTACATAAACGAGTTTGGCCTATTTATTCAAAAGAAATGCTGGCCATCTTGGAAGCAGTGAGGTGTTGGAGACCTTATTTACTTGGAAGAAAATTTCAAATACTCACCGATCAAAGGAGCCTGAGATTTTTTCTTGAACAACATGTATCTACCCTAGAGCAATAGAAATGGGTAATTAAGCTACTAGGGTACGAATATGAAATTAAATATTGCCTAGGGAGACAAAATTCTGCTGCTGATTGGCTTCTCGTGAAGTGGGCTCTCCAGAGTTGAGAATTATTTTAGGGCCTGGATTTTTCATTTGGGAAGAAATCAAGTAGTCCGTGAAGACGAGCCCATGGGCCCAAAATCTCATTAGCCAAATGGAAGATGTTGTGGAGCAAAGGCAGGGTTGTCAGTCCGCCCGAATCAAACCTCTGACAAAAGTTACTGGAGGAGTTTCATTCTACCAAAATTGCAGAGCATTCAGGAGTTCTTCGAACTTGGAAAAAGCTTGCACAGTCATTCCATTGGAAGGGTTTAAAAGAGGATGTGCAATAGTTTGTAGCTGCCTGCGATGTGTGCCAAAGAAATGACTGTGATTCGCTGTTTACTAGCAATTTTTGGCAGAAATTTTTTGAATTGTAAGGAATCTAGCTCAAGATGTCGACTGCATATCACCCCGAGACCCACGAACAAATTAAAGTCGTCAACCGATGTCTCGAGCAATACCTGCGTTGTCTTTCTAGCCAATTTCCAAAAAAATGGAGTCAACAGCTACTGTGGGCAGAGTATTGGTATAAACCACCTTTTATAGTGCCGTCGGTACCACTCCATTTCAAGCACTATACTGGCGACCTCCTCCTACGATGGTGCATTAGATCTTAGGAGGATCAGTGCTCGATGAAGTGGATAAGGAGCTCCTAGACCGAGATGAATTGTTAAAACAATTAAAGGGTAACCTTGAGAAGGCACGAAATAGAATGAAGCAACAAGTGGATGCCAAGAGACGGGATGATTCTTTCGCCATTGGAGACTAGGTATATCTGAAGTTAAAACCATTCCACCAACACTCGGTTCTCAAACGAGCTCATCAAAAGTTGGCGAGCAAGTTTTTTGGGCCGTATTGAGAAAAGAAACGTGTGGGAACGGTTGCATGTCGCCTTGAATTACCTGAACATTCTCGCATCCATCCAATATTTCATATTTCATTTCTGAAGCAAAGGCTGGAAGATGACGACATCGCGATTGCTACTGAACCCCCTATATCGAAAAAAGGGTGTTTAGAGTTGGAACCACTTGCCATCAAAGAATATCGTTGGGTTAAACTAGGCCGGAAGCTGATTGCTGAAACTCTCATTCTCTAGAAACACTTGCCCGAAGAGGAGGCTACGTGGGAACCAGTTGACCACATAACCAAGCAATTTCCATCGTTTGACTTGAGGATAAGGTCCAACTTCCAGGGGCGGCGCATGATAGAACCGTTCGCAATAGAAGGCCAATTCGGGGATGTATTCATGGGACATCAGAGGCATGAGGGGAACAAGGAAGCCGTTTAGGGTAGGGGCGTAATACATAGAGTTGTTGCATGCAAGACCAGGTCAAACTAGAAGAACGTTGGGCAAAACCACTTGCAGATTTCTTTGCTATTTCTTAGTTATTATTGTTATTATATTAACATTGCAGCTTTTAGCTGTTAGAAAATTATTATAAATAAGCCAGGAGGCATAGGAGTTAGGGGGCAGAGAAATATTTTCTTTTGTAATCACGGTTGTCTTCAACCTTGTTTTAGTATTTTAATACAATTATTTTTTTAATTTAGTTTGATATGCTTCTTTATTCAATTGATATACAATGACAAATGCTAGAGCACAATGGGATCCATCTCTGGAAAAGGGTAGTCTCGTAGACTTGTTACTTCGATATAATGTTCCTCGCTATCGAGGACAGAATAGGTGGACAACTGAAGGTTGGAATAGAATAGTCGATGGCTTGAAGACGAAGTTCCCCAAGTCAAATATAATCAAGCAACAAGTCAAGGAGCATGAGGCCCAAATGAAAATGGATTACAAAATAATAAAAAGCCTAAGAAACAAAAGTGGAACGGCATGGGACCATGTTAGGGGCATGCTAGTTACTAGCCATGATGTTTGGGCATCACTTATCAAGGTTCATTTTATATTTATGTGTGTTATATATTAAACATTACATATGCTAATTGTCTTTCTCTTAACAAGCAAACTTCTAAGCTTATGAAGTGGTAACTGTTAAAACAGCAAGCTGAAGCACTTTGGCACAAACAGTAACTTTGGCACAAACAATAACTGATCTGGCACAAACAAATTTCTGTTATTTCTATTAATATGGATAAGGAGATTAGTTATAGATTAACAGTTTGATTAGCTGTTGTAACAGTTTTCAGTTAGTTAATTTGTAATTAGTTATTTCAGTTGGATCAGTTAGTAGAGTTGTTCTTGTTCTATTTAAACAGAGCATTGTAAACGGATCAATACCATCTCTTGATATACAACTCTGTTATCCCAGACTTTATCCTATTCTTCTCGTGAACTCTCTCCCTTTCTCAACCTTCATTCCTTCCAACTTCAACAGTAACATAAGTCATTTATCCATTATGATGCTTTATCTAGTTGGTATGAAGGTATACATTTTCCTTTTTGTGCCTTCTTGATATTCATTACTTGAACATAGTTTACTAATGGTGAAAGTTGTTTGAAATAGGAAACATGGCAGAAGCACAAAGGAATTTCATGTCCATCAGGCCACGAAATGTGGATTTGGGAGGCAACAAAAATGAAGAATTTGCAGCATGATCACCTATTCATCAAAGTTCAAGTGTTGGAAGGGTCTTTATGAAGAAGAAGATGAGCATATATATGGAGGAAGATGAAGATTTGGACTGCACACTTGCTCAATCACAGCCACAATACCAACCACATCTTACTAGCCAACATGCAGCACCATCTATTTCTCCATTGACAATGAATTGGAAGAAAAAAGGGCCAACTGGGGAGAGGATTGCAGATGTAATGGAGAGGTGCATGAAATTTAGGGAAGAGAGAGTAGTAGGGAGAAGGAAGTAACAAAGTATGGAGATGATTTCTCTATTCCTGAATGCATTGAGATGCTATATAAGATGGAGGGACTTTCAATGGAAGAAAAGGCACTGGCAGCTAATGTTTTCATTCAATCATACAATCAAGAAAATTTTCTTTCTCCGAAGAAACTCCAATTTGTTGGTTCAAGCTTCAAATGCAAAGGCATCAAGTTTGTTAAATATATTTTATTAGATGTTTTTGTATAGTATTTTAATTACAATATTTATATTTAATCCAAAGATTATATGTAGCATCAACTGAATTCAATCATCTTCATCTCTCTTCTTGTTTACATGCCATTGTTCTTCATCAGAGTCTATTGTGTAGAGTATCCAAGATTTTTTTTCGATACAAAAATAAGGACAACAGATTTTAAAGAACAAACTAATGGTATCCTACTATGTTGGTTAGTCATACACGATGCATGCCTATTCATGTTTATTGTAAGTGTCTATTCACACTTATTACATGAGGTTAAAAATCATATATTGATACATGCAAATTCATGTTTATTGCAAGTGCATACTTACACTTATTATCATGCGGTTAAAAAAAGTAAAATAACCATATCTTAGCTTAGTGGAAGATATTTTAAGAATACAAAACAAAAACTAAACTTAAAAGAATATTTTAAAATTCAAAGGTCTTTTTTATTAAGTCAAACAATTTTAAAGACTTTTTATTAATTAGCAAATTAAATTTTATTTCTAGCTTAAAACCATGTCAAATGAAGTCATCTACCTAATTGTTGGAAACATTGAAAATGGTAAAAGAAGGGGTCGGAGGAGGAAGGTGGGAGGGCAAGGAAATCACAATTTATTATCCAAATATAGGATAGGATTAGTTACATAAGATTTTTCTCCCAATAGGATTTTATGTATATTGCTATAGGATCAAAACCCACATCCCATCACGGATGTTATCCTAAGGTTATAAATTCTAGGCATCCAAACAGGCCCTTAAAGGATTTTGTGGACTCTAGGAAAGTAATCCCCTGTAGAAGGTGCAGGATTTGAAAAATATAGTGGTTAAATTTCTAGACTTTGAAATGGCATGAACTTCATACTTGAATGCATGAACTGAATTCAAAAGATACTTCTCTGTTGAAAAGTCCCAAGTTGCTTCAGTTATTAGTATGCTAACTTGGAAAGATTTTGCTCTCTTAAAACGTAAGAAAGAATATATTAGCCTTGAAGATTTGCTGCTTTCTTTACATGTTCAAGAGGATCGCAGAAATAAAGATTGTCTGACATCTGAACTTGCTACTGAGGCTAATCTTGTAAAGTTTAGAGCCGTCTAAACCAAACTACAAAATCCAGAACCTAAATCGACGGAGAAATCAAAATGAAAACCAAAATAATTTCATGAGAATGCTAAAAACACTTCCCCAAAGACAATATGCTAACCCAGACTGGGAACTACATTCACTCATTTGAGAATGCCATTCAAGAAACAATGAAATTGCTGAACTCTAACCTTTCATGAGATTAATATGACAACAATAGTAGCAGCATCAGCAGGGACAATAAGAAAAATATATACGACCAATGCTGTCTCGATTATAAAGCGTTTTCAGCTACCATTTTCAACATTGAAGCTCCTGTTGACTTAACAAAACGACTCTCCACTCGCATCCTGCAATCAGCTCTTCCCTTCCTAGATTCATTTCATGAGAACTGCTAATCCATTAGTAAGTAAATAAGTAATATGACCTACAAACTTGCATAAGAGAATGGCCAAACAAATGGAAAGGGATAATGGATCAACCGATCAAGTCATGCCTGCAAACCTCTTCTCTTTGCATTGCAACATGGCATTGCCCCTGTACTGAGCCAACAACTGTTTGTCAACTTTCTGAGCTTCTTTAGCTGTTACGTTTCTGACATGGTAGGGTTATTCTCCAAAGGAAATTTCCTTGCTTTCGCCTACAGGTCCAGGATCATATGAGGAACCTCCATGCCTAACCATCATAGTCAATGTCTTTGTTCCAGAGGTTTTTTTGGCCCTTGGCTTGCTGAATTGGTTGCAATATTTTGCCATTTGCTGGTCCTCGGTGCTGTGTTCAGCTGAAGAGGAGAGAGGAGTGCCAAGTAAGGATATCTGTGGTTTGCTTTTAAATAAAGTGATCTATGTGCTTTTTGTTGCTGGAAACGGGATCCGGGGGCGATCACTCGGCGGCGGAGGAGGAGCTCCGGTGCGGGTAGGCGAGCGGCGGTCCGTCGGCGGGCGGCGTCCTCCGGGAGACCTGCACTGAAG
>JAOXJJ010000002.1:9211190-9227822 GCA_025769935.1 Phoenix roebelenii | reverse complement strand
ATCCACACTCATTGCATCAAGAAATCAGCAATTGTAGTCACTTTAATAACTTAAAATATAAATCCCTTGCTGATTTATATAGACGTTATAAAGAGTTAAGTGAAAGAGATTATGTCATGATAAGATTAGGCTTGAACGATTTTCTTCAGAAACGTTTAAAAAATTGCAAGCTTGTAGTGCAGAACCATTCAAAATCTTAAAGAAAATCAGTTCTAATGCATATGTTGTGGATCTTCCTAATGACTATAGGATTAGATCGACATTTAATATTGAAGATTTAGTCCCATACAAAAAGATAATATTCATGCCTTCTGACCTCTTTATTGATATACTTGCCCATGTTGGACACCCTAACCTATTACCTGTTGTTGAGCCACCACCTTCCAAATTTCATGCACGTAGAGAACAAATAGAACATATATTGGATGAGCAGGTTATTTCAACCAGGAACGGTGGTTACCAACGTTACCTTGTTTGGTGGAAAGGTCGACCAAAGTCTGACGTGACGTGAATTTTCAGAGCCCAGTTACAGCACCTTGACCCCGATCTTTTGAAGCAATACGATAGTCGGCCAGACCTATACTCGACGGGGTCGAGTTTTTTCCATCCGGAAGGGGTTGATGGGGATATCAGAGCCCTTTCGTCCAGATGATCCCGAGCCCTCGGATTGAGTCAGACCCGGATTGGGTCCATTTGAGTCCGAGTCATTTACTTTTATTGCATTATTTATTTTTGTTTAAGTCAAGTCAATTTGGTCTGTTATTTTGTTATTAGACTGGTCAATTAGGTTTATGTAATTGGGTCAATATGTAAGGTCTATATAAAGACCACCCCTCTCATGTATGAGGCAATTGATGATTGAATGAAAAAACCCTAGCCTCCTTGTTCTTCTTCTTCTTCCTCCTCCCCTACTTTTCTTCCTGCATCCCTATAACCTCTTCTTCCTTCTCCCTCCCTTGTTCTTCCTCCTCCTCTTCCCCGGCACTTGTGCTGCATCAAAAGGACTAGCCGGAAGGTATTATTTAAGTTTCTTGGCATTGTATAAGTAGCCAAGTTCTACCCAGTGCGCAGCTGATGTAGGATTAAACACATGCCCACATAGATCCTCAGACTAAGGGCTCAAATTCATTCATATTTAATCACAAGTACGATGATTAACTCGTGATCAACCTTTATGAACTTGTGCTGCAGTGTCCCCTAGGCCATGGACAGGTCCACTATGATACCATTTGCCACAACCTAAGACTTTATCCAAAAAGGTTACCTGGAATGTATTATTTGAGTTCCTTAGCTTATATAAATTTCCAAGATCTATCCGGTGTATAGCTGATATGGAACTAAATATATGCAACAGACATTAAAATCACAATTGCTAAGCAGACGTAAGCAACATCCCTGACAAAACACCTTCCCTCTTTTCTAACTGTAATTTAAAGGATGTAAAGAGAATCGAACAATAACCTCATATGGCAATTCTCAAAAAAAAAAGAAAAGAAAAGAAAAAGAAAAAATTACATGAGAGAGACCATCTTAACGACGTCATGTAGAGAAATTTCTCGAATGAAAGCTCGGAATTGCTCATTCTAGCATGGATGGCTTTCAGAGAGTACTTCACCAATTTGTTTGTGGTTTTGCTATGGATTAAGCAGCACTATGGAATAGGATTGGAAGTAAAATTCTCCAAAGTGCTTTTTCTTCCTTTTCCTTTTTAATAAAAAAATGCCTTGCGTTTTTGATATGCTTCTCAGAAAATGAACTACCAAAAGTTTCCTCTATAAGTGGCCAACCCTCTTGCTGCTGTATTTAATTCTTTTTTCATATAATATATATATATATATATACACATGTGATTCTTAATTAAGTCACAATTAGTCAAACACTAAGGCTTTCTAAACCAGGACTTCATCTTTAAAATTTGCATTTTCGGGCTCCTTCGCAACAAATTAAATGATTCACTCAAATATGGATAGACTCCCTATCTCATATAAATTTGATTAATATTCACTCATATGATAATTAGCAGTGTTAATCCATCCATCAATCATTAAAAACTACAAATGCATGATCAAAGTACCTATCCTTCATCCTCTTGAACGGTTGCACTTGGCGATAAAGTGAATGCTTGAATTGCTGAGACACATATAGAAATACTTGGACATTTGAAGTATAACTTTTGAAGTGTGGAGCCTTTTTCACCTTAAGAAGGTAATTATCTAAGTCAACTGCATCTCAGTCAATCAGTACTCAAGCATCTAGAGAATCCAATTCATGTAGGCTGTCAAAGATGACATGAATGTCCATGCCCAAGCTTTGAAGATGCCGCAGGAACACATTTGTGACATGTAAACCATGTCGAGCAGCTTCAAATGCTTATCCCTTCTCAATCGACTGCCATTAAGTAGGGCTGTCGAAGCTAAGAAGGACGCATTGCCAATCGTAGTATCATGAACCTTTTTGATGGAAGAAGCTTCGCATATTGCTTGCACTTGCATTTCCATCATTTGAAAGGCTTAACCTAGTGGATCCAAAATACAAGGTCAAACCCAACTAGGAGGGAGCAAAAATCTTTAATTGGTGGTGTGTGGTATTGACTTTATTTTGGATAGGAATAATGTGTGTATAAAGCATATATAAGAAAGAAACTTAAGGTTTTGAATTCATCCCATCTAGGATTTATAGACAATATACAAAAATATCGAAAAGATTATGGGAATCATTCCCTCTTAGGCATGATCATGACCCTTATTACTCAGAGTGAGATGTCAAAGATGTGACTTGAGGGAGAAATGCTAGCTAGTATCGTACCAATCCATGACTTGTGGCCTTTGAGAGAGCTTGGAGGACACAATTTGCTATACGACAACCAGAAGAACCAATTATCACCATGTAAAATACCACATAAAGCTTGCTGTTTCCCATCAATCCCTAAAAGAAACATGAGTAAGGTGAGAATGTCTTTATAGACACTGGTCCCGGGAGATCTAGGAGAATATATTCTGTATATAGGAGAAGATTGGAAGTCGGCAAATAATAGGCTGCAAAAATAAAAGGAAAAAGTTATGGATGAGGCAATTTAGTAGTCAGCTAATTTATGTGGCGAGCTGAATCCATCTCTCCTCCCCTCATCAACTATAAATAGAGGCAGACCACGCAAGAAAAACTATCATCCACACAAGGAGAAGGGTCAAGCGGAAGAGAGGTCTTACATGAGGCTAAGAGCTCATCTTTGGTAGCCAAGGATGACTTGCCTATAATCTTTTCAAGATCTTAATGATGGTTCAAGCCATCATATTCGAGAGCTTTGTGTGGTTCATGGGCAGTCTCCTTGGCTAGTCTGAGTGGCTCTTATCCTTCATGCTAGACCTTCACATCTTCCACGTTTTCGAGTTCGCATTCGATGTTATCGTCAGGGATAAGCCTTCGAAAGGGATGTCAAAAGAAGGTACATGAATGTCGATGAGGAATCGGATGCTTGATTAGTAGTGTTAACAGATTGATTATCATGTTCTAAGTGCATGCAAATTATGCTTTATGTCTGCATGCTGATTCTTTATGCCTCAGCACATGCTTTGCCCACACCAAGGATTTCTGATGATCATGTCGAGATATATGCATCTAAATTTCTTTCTTGAGGAATATATGCATCTAAATTTTCATGATGGATTTGTATAAGCGAATGACAGTGAATTGTTTTCATGTATAATTCTACTTATATGTAAGGTCTAGAATATTGCCCACTATATATTTCATTTATTACTACAACTATTGCTTTTTTGTTGCTACAAATCCTCTCAAGTTCACTCCTGAATTTGAGAGTCAAGTTTGGGAGTCACGGTTATCCATTTTTTACTTAATTTTATTACTCCTTTTTCTTTTGAGAATTGCTAGCTATTGCCATTGTTTAATTGTCAACATTAGCCATTGGAAATGCAGTAAGATTTTGTCCTCTATCTTCTTATCCATAAGAAAGCTCCTCGTCAAATGTGTGAAGGACATTTCAAGATGCTGCGCCTGAAATATGTAATCTGTATGTTTTTGGTTAACATCAATGTCTCGTAGTAGTAAAATATCAGTTGGAATTTGTCCACTTGGGGGATCATGCGAGCTTTTGAAGTCTAACAGTTTGCCCACAGCATATTCTTTCTTTGAAAGGCTATCATTTTGGTGAAAGTAGTTCAAGTACCTATCAAAAATATCGTCATCACAAAACCAAACTTAGAATATATGGAATTTAATGAGAGCCTGGGATTGCATCCTGACGGAATTTCATCTTATTTGCTTTCATATTTCACGATGATTATTATATTACTTTGTTATGCGATATCAATGTATAGGTCATTTTAATAATAAGAAAAAGGTTCATTTTTATTAATCTCCTGTTCACATTTTTCCATCAAATTTTGCTGTTTACCTCGTTCATAGGTCTATGCCGATATGATAAGATCATTCTGGTGTGTCGGCAATCTTGCCTGCTTAAGAAAGGGCTCTACATGCTGTTTTCTTACAATACATACTTCGCAATCAACATCAAAGCAATGCATAAATGATAGAGCAATTACCATAAGTCTGCTTCTCAGTTCCATCAGGCTTTGGAAGTTCAAATGACTATATATACCTTTACCTTCCATGCATCTGGTCTAGAGCCAAGGAAAGATAAGCTAATCTTTCAATCAATATCGACTTGATACGACTAACCAAAGCAAGAGAATATGGAGGATAGACATGAGGGACTAGTGACGGAGACGAGAGGGGAAGAGATAACTAAGAGTATGTAGGATTAATAAGAAAATAGCAAACGGATTGCATAATAGGAAAGTATAGTAAGCCAGCCATACCTCACTTATCATTGGAGTAGTGTGTGCTCATATAAGGATGTATAAATATAAACATAAGGGCTTAGATTGAGATTATAATGTCACACCCTAATCCTCACCATACCAGACAGGTACACAACACGACGGATAACATATAGAGCATAAGCCCATGAATATGCATTGCCTAAACATGTACAAAAATATCATAATAATGGAGATAATGCAAAAAATTTCTTTTTATAATAATATTTATTTTGCCCTATAATAAAAATGGTCTATAGTAGTGGTCAAAATAATGGCAAAAAATATAGTAAATTATTGATAAAATTTGTACCAATTATTGGTAAACCATGGCAACAATTGGCATTGCTAAACGCTTTTGTCATGGTTTAGATGGCCTTTGGTATAAGTAACTCCGTGACTATAGTCTTGAGTCATCCTATAGTGATGGTTTGTAATCACCGGTATAACTTCTTATAGTGATTGCAACTATTGCTACATATGCATATTGAAGTATGACAATAATGGACAATTTCTTTAGTGAATATCAGGCAACTGTTGATATAGCTATGGTTATAACCATTACTATAAGTTTGGTTTGTTGCAAGGATTTAGCCATCACTATATATGAGTTATAAATTATTGGCAAATAGAATTTATTTTTATAGTGATGGCTGCAAACTACTACTACATCTATTATTTTATGACATTTACACGTGTCACTATAAGCACTAATTATAGAAACATTTTTAATCATTGCTATAAATTTTTAAGATATTATAGCTAAATAAAATTTGTACCCTATAGCGACAATCAAAATTTGTTGATATTATTTTTTTATAGTGATGGTTAGATTTGTCATTATAAATTTGATGTGTTACAATGGTTTTAACTATCAATATTTATGTTTGACTGGCAAACATATAAATATATCTTTTATATGTGTTTTGATCTTCACTGTACTATAATTGTCTCTAAAATAATCCCATTGCACCAATTTAATTACCATATCATCCACAAAGTTAGAAACACAACCTTCACCATCAAAACCATATCCAACAAAAAAGTAAAACTGCTGAAGCTCTAAATATCTCACAAATAGCTAATGAAATCTAAAAACACTACTAGAACTCAATTATGCTAATCTCTCCATATCTCATGCAACAAGTAATACCAAGATAGCTTTAGTTGTCCTTAGTTGTCCTGCTTCTCTTAGTGAGCTTGACAGTTGAGTAAGTGTTCATCACCATGCACACAATATATCCATGAAGTAAATAATCTGAATGCAAATTAGGATATTGACACATGAAAATTTAAATAAATGTCATAAAATATTCATGCCATATATATGAGTCAATAAATACTTCCATTAATATTTCAATATCATCATAAATGTCCTTGCACATTATGCATGCAGAATTTATAATATCAATTAAAGCTTAATTAGCATTCACAATTTTTTGATGCAATCTCCAACTAATAAAATAATTTGGTTTATGGTAAAAGAATTAAAGCAATCCCCATCTCTGGACTAAGACATGATCATGTGATCCACGATGGAGCATAAGTATTTCCATAAGTTTAAGCCATGATGAGCATCGATATTACCACTTTTTTAAGCCTATGATAGGACATTGATAAGATCATATTTTTAGCCAATGATATGGAATAAATAATACATAGCTAGTCCAATCTCAAAATCAATTGAAGCATTCATATTCACATATTAAACAAACTATATCAAATTTTTATGCATGATACGGTAATCTTGAAACAAAATTGAAGAGGAGAATTCATGCCCATAATTTCTATACTAGAAATAAAGCAATGTAAGATAAGAAATCATATTCAGATACAAATTATGAATAATCATATTTGTCATAGTGGATATATACACTTACTCATAAGGATCCATATTAGAAATGAAAAATGCAAGTAGTAGTCAATACTTTCCCAAAATATGCCACACACCAAGTTAAGGAGAAGTTTTAAATAAGGAATTTCTTCTTGTACATAACAAACTTAATCCCATGCTCTCTCATATCCTGACATCATAAAATATTAATTCATATTATTTATTTCTTTATCTCTCTCCTTTATTTAAGGGTAAAAAGTTAAATTTATAAATTAGAAAAGAAAAAGAAATTTGATAATTTCTGTCACAGTTATTCATAGTTTACTACCCACATGAAAGTCAATAAAACATATTGGCATGGCTTCTATACTTGGAAGTTGAGGCCTCAACCACTGAGGCTAGGCTAAAAGATCGAATGAAAATTCTATGGAGGGATTCTTTAATTTATCATAGAGGGAGCCATTTATTCTTCACCTTATCATCTATCATGCCTTGACCAGAAGGCACATGCTGAGCATGTAATAGACGACTGCACATTCGTTAGGATTTTACCCTACAAGATATGCCAGGCCTGCCTTCTATTTTCATTAGCATATTCCACATGAAAATGGACCAGATAGTGGTACAATTGAAGCATCTACACTTCTAACAAAATATTTAAACAATAAAATCAAATAACATCCATATAAAATAGACCAAGATAGTCATGAAAGTTTTTAAAAGTTCTTACATCACATCTCTTCCAAAGCATTTATTAAATCAAAACAGAAAAAGCTAAACCTAATCCATTAATTCTGAGCACAAAATTCTTCATCCGAGTTACTCCTAGTATCTAAAGAAATATAAAAGAAATGATGGCGAGTTAATAACTCAACAAGTAACATATATCTCTAGTTAGATGATGCATACTAAATGCAAGAAATGTCATTCTTCATAATGTATGATTTTTGGATGTAAATGAAAGTAATCTTTTCAAACACTAGGTATAATTTTCACAAAAGCATGTACCCTAACATAATTTTCAAAAATTTTAATGCATCCGAGCAAAAAATCCTTTCTTTTTAATAAATTTTCAATTTAAGGTATTTGAAAAAGAAATCCACTCTCTTATCCTTTGAGATCATGACCACGATCAACCCCTTGATAAAGCCCAAAAGAGACTAGATCCTGAATACAAAATATATTGACAATTAATATGTGGCAACAATCAGTCCTAATTAGCTAAGTTTGAAAGAAAATTAGCTTTGAATAATGCAACAATATGCTAGCAAACAATATGTACTAGCAATCAGTCCCAACTGACTAGGCTCGAAAGAAAACTAGTTGCTAAACACATGTGACTAATGATCAGCCCCATTGGCTAGACCTGAACCAGAGTCATACTATAGAGAAAACATAACATCCATTCTAAATCAATTATCAGTCATATAACTAATCCAAAAAAATCATGGGTTTTACAAACAACGTTTAATGATCCATTTCATACAACATAATCATGTTATCAACACATCTTTCGATATAACATAATTTAGTATCATACTTCATTGGGTAGATACGAATGGCACAGACACCTAGTAGGGTCCTGCACGTATGCATGCATTCCATTAGCATGGAATAGCTAGAAAGAAGGAAAGGGATAGTACTGGTAGCATAAGTCCTGATGCCTTAACCTTCAAGGATTTTTACCACTGTAATACTGCCTACCTAGAAGAGGAGGTAGAGTGTAGCTGGGGCTACAGTAAATAAACTAGAGTTGAACTAGGTAACTAAAAGTAGAAAATTTAAAGAATAAATACAATTAATGAAAGGTCAAGATAAAGATAAAGATTGGTTGTTTGATTGGCAAAAGTGTTCGCTAACTCAGATTACTTCATCTTATGTATACAATATGATAAATAATACAGAACTGCCCATCTTTAGCAATAGTGACCCACTTTTGGCCTCCACTCCTTTCATAGTTTTGGTAATTGGTGCTAACCATCCTCCACTATCCATATTGTGGTAACTACTAGATCTTGTATTATCTGTCAAACCGAATAGGGCTCCCATATAATGATGATTGATTGGCCTCAAATCTGCCACAATTAGTCTTTATTCGGCTTGCCTCAACCATTTCACCCGGCCATACTCTTTACTTAGCTTATGAAGTGACATCTACTAAGCCACCTACATGCTAACTTGGTCAGCTCTCATTTCTGGTGTTTGATACTTCAATCTCAATTATCACTACAATATTCGCTTGAAGCCCTATTATCATTGTCTTGCCTTAGCCTTTCCATGTAGCTGAATATACACGTCTCTCAAGTGTCGTCATAAGCTAAGATATGATGTAAACTATACCTACGTAAAATATTTTATACTTGATCCATCACTTTAAAATTTATTTTTATGAAGAGCATATATAATACTTATGTCAAACATAAATATAAATATGCATAAATAATTATCATAATTTTTATTTCAAATATTTAGGTTACTTTCTAAATTCATATATTATCATTTTTTTAAAAGTAAAACATATGGAAAGTATGATAAAAATATTGGAGGTGGGGTGATTACTGATTCCAATCGATATGGTACAGATATTTCACTTATTGAAAAGATATTATAAGATTTAAAACAATTAAAACAAATTATTAGGCTTTCTGAAGGTATGATATGGTCTTTTCCTCACTATCTATAGAAGGTCCCACTAAGTTGCAAGATTTTCTTTATGGTTCCATAACCTAAGATTCTTCCAAAACAAAAAGGATGATCCTAGATTTGTACACTGATGACTCTACCTTTGGAGGATAAGGTCCAAGTTTAAGTATACACCACTAGGACTGGCCTAGCATCGAAGGATCTCGTTCATCCCCAGATCTAAATATTTATCTAAAGCTCTGATGCTATAAAATAGAATCACGGAAGGGGAAAAATTTGTGATTATCTTGAATACGGAGGTTGATCTCAATGTCATGCATCCCTCAAAGTTCAAGAGTCTTGGCTTCCACCTGACTAGAAAAAAAATGGGGGTTAGAATTTATATTGAGTTGAAGGTTGAAGGATCAAGCTCAGCTAAGGGTAGCAAGATTCAATATAGGGTCAATCATGGGAAAGAGGAGGGTCAAAAGTTCCGGTCCGCAGCTGTGGTGGTGATGGTTGGACCAGGCCGGGTTCACTCAGCCGTTCGATCCTACGTGCTTCTAGTTCCGATTGCATCGCGCGTTGCACAAACTTTTAGTGGGTCCCGTCGATACCAGCCAATTAGCTCTTCCCGTGGAGAACTTTTTTTCGTGGGCGTTGCAAACGGGGTGACCCAAATTCTTATTACCTCCCCCGTATCGTTTCTCGCCCGGCTCCCTAATAAAATTCCACGGCCTCTTCCAGATCCGAGTGAAGCTCCGCGAACCCTAGCCATGGCGAACTCGAGATTAGGGTTTCTTCTCTCCTTTCTTCTCTCCTCTATTCTCATCGCTTCTCCGGCGCTCGGGAGCTCCGACGCGCCCTTCATGGTGGCCCACAAGAAGGTCAGCCTCTCCCGTCTCAAGACCGGCGTGGAGCGGGTATCTGTCACGATCGACCTCTACAATGAAGGATCCGCGTAAGAGTCCCGAGAATCCTGAGCTCTTCGGTTTTCGTTCTCTTATCTGGTTTCGTTTTTCTTGTGGTGATGATCTGGGTTATCTTTAAATCTGATCGGGTTCGAAGCGTGTCGTCTCGAAATTCGATCTGTTTATGAGTGATTGCTGTATCGTTGTTTGGATTCATGACGGTTGCATCTCTGTAGTTTCTTTTGATGTCGAATAATTTGGGTGCTGATGCCTTTGGATACATGAAATATTTATATGGGATTGAATTTTTTATTATAACAGCAGTAATTAGTTCATGCACCTGGTTGTTTATATAATTATTTTAATCTTGTCCTTTTCTCTTTAAACATCATCTGTCCCTGTTTATAACTGCAAGCTGATAGCAAATTTATGATTACAGGTTGAGGAAAATGATAGTCGTTGCAATTTCTGAATGCCTGTTACATGATGTCGATAGAAATAATTGAACCTAGCTTCTGTTTGTGCTTTTATAAGAGTCAAATGAGAAATGAAATTCAGGTGTCTCTTCCAGTTCACAGTCTAGTTACTTTTATGTGTCTTGTTATGTTCTTGATGAATTTCCTTACCTAAAGGAAGATTATTAGTTGTTAAATCCTATTTCTTGTTTCATACATTTTCCGTGTTATGGTAAATTAAAGCGGCAACTTTTGCTGGTTAAAACAAATATGGTTGCTTCAGAGAATCTTGACTTCAATCTTAGAGGATCTCTTTATCATTTCTTATTCCTGTCAGATACTTGGTATAAAGTAAGTTAGTGTATATCCTGTCGGGCTTTTCACTACTTTCCAATCTTAAATTTTTGCAGTTTGTTTGTCATGTATGCAGAATAGGAACTCTTTAGTTTGCTCAGTTTGTTTAATTCTGGGATAATTGAGTCATCTTAGGAAGTCTCAGGAATGATTGAGCTTGCATATTTTCTTCAAGTCTTTGATGGTCCAGGATTTAAGTTGTCACAGATCAAATTTAGAGGTCTATAAAATTTAAGTTAGTAAATTGATCTAGTTTGAGTTGGATACTTGGATTGCCTTGGTGGATGTTGTGTAAGGTCAGGACAGCCACAAAAAAGGGTGTAGTTTAAAATTTGAACTCAATATGTGGACTTCAGGTATATGTTTAGGGATATGGGTTTTCTTTTTTCTTGATTTTCGTCATCTTCTTTTTCTTAAATAATTTGTTTTCTCTTCATATTGATTGCAAAAGGACCATCAGAATCTATCCTTTAAGTATAGACAGTCATCTTCTTCCTTTATTTAGATACTTGCTCATCGGTCCTCAATAATTTGTTTTCTCTCTAGCTATCCTTTGAGTATGAGACATACCCTGGGTACAACAAATGCCTAAACGTATACTAGATGGAATAGTGTCATTGTATATCTGGCTGAAGCTTGCTTTTTCAAATTGGGGCAATCTATGGTTGGAACGCATTTGTCCCTGTATGCATTACATATGTATTTGTGTACTTAAGTCTACTAAATTGAAAGAAACCAGTCAGGGATTTGTCGATTTAGATTCAGGAATCAAGGCCTTCCAAAGAACGGGAGGATATAGAGAGGCTTTTCTGAAATTGGGAACTAACCAGAATTTTGGCGAAGAATGATGAAATATGGTTAATAGGATTGGAGGAGTATGGGCATTTTGGAAAGTGTAGTTAGAGACTTCTATGAGTACTGCATGTAAATCTGAAATTTCATGCCCACCTCCTCATAGTAGAATCTATTGTCTAATTGAGTTCAATAATAATCAATTTGATTACATTTATAAAAGGATCCTCAACAAATTTCATGCCCCATCTCTAATTGCAATAAGACATGCCTAATCAATTATTTTTATTAAAATAATTTTATTCTTAATTTAGTAAGAATGACTATAATTTCCTTCATGACAAGGTTGATGTGGTATTCTATTTATTAGAATGTGATTGCAATCCTAGCTCTGAGAATGCTATGGCCTCTATAATAAAAAATGACATCAGATTTATATCCCTGTTGACAAAAATAATACTACTTCAGTACTGTAGAGTAGCTGACAAGTTGGCTACTCTCTCTCTCTCTGTGGGCGTGCGCGCGCGCCTGTGTGCGCGTGTGGCTATATGTGTGTGTGTCTATATCTTGATATTGTCTATAGTCTATGTCTTGATATTGTCTATAGGAAGAAACAAAAAGGATTACATATCATTTTATTATCCACAATCTTGAAGTATGTAGAAACTGTCACTCTATAATGACTAATGTCCTTTAAATGTTATGTTATTTAGATTTTACTATCGTGCCTTGCATATGCCCCTCCTACTTTTTCTTTGTTTTATACATATTCACCATATACCTTACTTTTATATGCCCCTCCTACTTTTTCTTTGTTTTATACATATTCACCATATACCTTACTTTTGTTCCCTTTTTATCTTGGGTCTTAGTAAATTGCCTACAATTATGCTATATTTGTTCCCTTTTACCTTACTTTTTGAGTACTTATATTTTTTTTCTTCCCTTCCTTTTGGTTCATTTATCACATTATCCTCTGCTGTTTTTGTTTATGGTGTCTGTGCCTGTCCTTGAAAATCAAGGCAAGATGTGAGGTGTAAACATTTTGGGCTCTTCCTGGGTGACATCTGCTTTATTTTTTCCATTAACACTCTGCGCTGACGATAGGGTTATGCATGTACTGGAACTCTGCATTTTAGTGTTTGGCATACTGATCTGTTTCAGCCCCATTTGCATATATAAATTCTGGTAATAAGATGTAAATTTGTTATATATAGCTCATATTAACTCTTAAGAGATCTTGCTATTATGTTTTTATTGTGAGATCTTGCTATTATGTTTTTATTGTGAATGAAATTTCCCTAGGGAAATTATTCAGGTTCTTTATTGATCTTCATGAATTTCTGGAAAGAAAAATTCTGTTGCATCATAAAAAATATGGAGAAAAGGTGAAGATATGGTATATAATCCAAGAATATATTTCAAGATCTAACAAAAATATATAATTTTTTAAGTCAAGATATCTGGTATAAAATATCCGTAAAATATAAACAAATGTACATCTTGTATTATTCTTTGGTTTTAATCATTTCTTCCCAAATTATTAGGCATTGCTTGAAAGAATATGTTTGGATATAGCTATCACAAAGAACAGCTTCACGCTTGAATCATCAGATGCGCTTATTTAGGAAATAACCCAAGCATTGGTAAATATTCACTTGGTGGTGAATGTGTCATGCTAATACCTTCCACTTAACTGGAAAACAACTGGGGCATAGTTTTTCTTTTTTTAATGGAGACAGAAACTAGTAATAATGTAAGGCATATATGAATGAACATTTCTAGTGTTGGACAATAATATAGGTTCTGCATGCTAGTTGATGTGCCATATTTGGAAGTAAAGTAGTTTGAAGCAAACTAGAATAGTATAATTTGTCTAGAATTCATTTGTTCGAGACCAACTGAACCACCTCAGCTGATGTATGCACAAATCATATTCCTTGTTTGATGTCACTAGATAGAATATCATTTGCAGTTTGCCTTTCTTATATTAATATCGAGAAACCATTGCTTATTTGGCAACACTTGCAGGACTGCTTATGATGTGATCCTTAACGATGATGGTTGGTCTCAAGATATGTTTGAACTTGTCTCTGGCAGCACATCAAAGACATGGGAAAGGCTTGATGCGTGAGTCAACTACAACTTTTACCACCTTGTTTATCATCAAGCCTATAATTTCTGTTTTTGTATTTCTCAAAGAAAATCAATATCTGTTGCTTTCAGTGGTTCCACTGCTTCTCACTCATTTGTTTTGGAGTCTAAAGTCAAGGGCATGTTCCACGGTTCTCCTGCTGTCATAAAATTTCGTGTAACCACAAAGGCTGCATTGCAGGTTTATTTCTGATCCTCTAGTTTTAAAGCATCTTCTGGATATTCGAGGGTTATGTTTGAGTTCATCTTCAAATTTCAAAATTAGATTCCAATTGAAAGATTGAAGAACCATTAGGCATGATCCAAGTTAGTTGGTTTTGCTTTTTAAGCATCTGCCAGAGAAAGCTATTTTGGTTATGTTGTCGAGAGTCCATCCCATTTGCTAACGCTAGGTTGCGTGCTTGATTTGTTTGTATTATTGTGTTCATTGGCTTGAAGTCATGATTTAATCTAGCTCATTGCCTGTTTTAGGAGGCCTATTCTACCCCCATTCTGCCATTGGACATTCTTGCTGACAGGCCTCCTGAAAAGAAATTTGAATGGGTGAGTTAGCCGCATGCCATTATTATAGAATTTTTATATTGTTCTTTCCTGTAATTTCTGATGTTTGATTGCAACTTCTATGCGCACACATTCTTCTCAAAACTGGCATGATATGCAACCAAACTTCTTCAGGCAAAGGTAAGCATCCTGCTAAGTGCAATCATTTTATAGTTGTGTACCCAGAGCTCTGCATTATTCGTCTTGCAGAGGTAACTAAAAATCGTATCTGTATACAGAGGCTGGTGGCAAAATATGGATCACTTGTATCAGTTCTGTCGTTGGTGTCAGTGTTCATCTATTTGGTTGCAACCCCATCAAAATCCAGTGCTGCAAAAGCGAGCAAGAAGAGACGCTGATCCAAAAATTGTGGTCTTTTTGGCCAGTTTTGTTTAGAGTTGCCTTTAGAAACTGGAATTTGCAGTCTGAGATAAGATTTTTCATATACTTAAAATGTTGTCTAATTGCTAGGACCAGTGGGAAATTGCATTGGTTTATCACTGTTCACGTACTTCAGTTGTAGATTACCAATTTAATTTAAAGAATGGAGTGCTTTTAACTCCAATAAGTTTTGAGCTCAGAAGTTAAATACAGCAAGCTTTTCATCCAATTGCTTACCATACAAGGGAAGAGCTGATCCCTTGAAACGAAAATTGGTTCAGCCCATGTAGCAGAATGATGAAGGACTTCTTATAACCTGAAGAAAAAGCTTGTATCAGAAGTAAAATTAGGTCATTCAACTTTTTCTATGCTCTCCTCTCGGTAAGTTGAGCTCGATGCCATTTCCATTCATTGTCCATTGGATGCTCAATAGTAAAAAAGTTGTTCTTAATATTAGCTTGTGGTACCACTGAAAGCAATATATGCAGGCCACGGACTTTGAGTTCGGTTTATTCTTTTATTGTCCCCATCTTTCTACTCGAGAAATTTGGCTGCCCAGAGTTGTCACCGCTTAAACTATCAGGAAAATATAGTGTTTTGATTTCTTGTGAACAATTCAGATTGGATATATGCTAGGACTTTTCTTTTGGACAGCAACAGCTATAAGAGCTGGCAGCTGCACATTATTTTTCTTTACATGCATATCTAAGTAGATATATTCAACACAGACTATGAGAATGGAGTCTCATTTAAGATCCGATATGTAGATGTCCACAGACTGGCAAGCAAGACAGGTAGGTGAAGACATGTTAGAGGTGGAAGTGATGAATATTTTTGCATCATGATACCAAAAGTGTCGAACAAGATGCACATCTGACATACAAATCTCTACTCTCTTTTATGCTTGTTACCTTGACTGATCCTATTAAGATACAGAGTAGGTTTGTCAAGGATCAGATGTCCCATGTTGTGACTTGTATCAAGTTTAGGTCTTACAGCACTTTCCATTAGGAGGTAATACCCAAAAAAATAGAAGGAAAGATGCTAATGAATGACAAGCTTACAGAAGGGTAATCTCTGTTCTAAATTACACCTTGTTAGGCTGGCTTGAGAGCTCTTCATTAGGCTAGTTCATTAACATTTAATGGAAAGAAGCAAGTCAAAACATACTGAAGTTAATTTAGATAATAGAAGGCCATGGCAGTCTATCAGTTGAGCATGATGGAGGATTGGCTTGCGAGGCTTTTTGTTTTGGTCATTGAGCTTGCTCAGCATTAGTATCCTTCAAGAGTAAATGGATAATAATATGGTATATTTTGTATGCAATGGATAATTTGAGAGAGATCGGGGTGCAATAAGTCTGCTTATATTGAGATGAATTTTCTTCTTACGTTTAAGGATTACCGGGTAGATTTGCCGTTGTTATGTTAATTTGATTAGGTGTGATCCAGTTTTCCTAGAGCATAGCGAAGGATGAGACATTGTAAGTCATTATACAGGCATGTATGTTTCTATAGAGGGTCATAGAATTTTAGTTTAAACAATACAATAATAGTTTATTTTTTCTATAGGAGAAAAAAAAAGAAGATATTGTCCATGCTTCATAGCACTGTTAGATATATACTCTATAAGCCAATATGACTGACACATTATTAATTTTAGGATATAGTTTTGTACTTGACTTTATTATTATTGAATAATAAATGGACATCTTTTTCATTCATATTGTTTATGTGTCTATGAATCGTCTAAGG
>JAOXJJ010000002.1:9186372-9197490 GCA_025769935.1 Phoenix roebelenii | reverse complement strand
CAGCATGAGAGAGAGAGAGAGAGTGGAGAGCAATGTTTGATAAATCGTTGTGATACATGGATACATAGAGTGGCATGGATCAGGCGTAGTCCTTCACTTCGGTTCGTAGGCTCATGGATTTATTAGTAGATTTGTATCCTAAATATCTATGTTGTTTTTTGGAGGAGGAAAAAAAAAAAAGCTTAAAAGCTGGGATGATAAAATTCAAATATACAGTTCCGTGAGAACGAAGAAACTCTAATTGGCAAGAGAATTAATATTTTTTTTCCTTTCTAAGGCAATTTGAGAAGAGATTGGGACATCTAGGACTCTAATAGTTGAGGAGAATTAGTCAAAAAAAATTGACTGGCAAAATCTTATCAAAAAAAATCACACTTGAAACTTTTTTTTAACAATATGGTGGAGAAAGAAACAGTGGGTCATACTTTGAAAAAAAAATAATATAAGTTTAACAATATGACAAATTTCAATTTTCATTGGAAATGTAACAATATAGAATACAAAACCAAATGATGGAGAAATCAAGTAGATGCAACAAGATTACCTAATTGATTAGTTAACCATGAGCTAGAACATAGATTATCTAATTGTTTAAAATAGAAACTTTATAAATCAAAATAGAGGATTCATAATATTTTTTCAAAAGAGGAGGATTGAAAAATTGAAGGCTTAAATCTTTAGTATTCTTTCCTTTATCATCTATGTTTGCTATTGAGGCAGAATATCATCAACAATTATTACTAAAAAATTAAAAAATTCTCAAAAACCATAGAATATAAGAAATCAATATAGAAATAACTTTAAAATGAAAGAGAGAGAGATCTGCCGAGGAAGGCACTTCCCTTTGTTCGAAGGAACAGCCAAAAAAATGATAAAATGAAAGAAACCCAAAGAAAACTAAAAGATAAATAGTGGCTCTAACATTATGTTGAATGCCATGTCATTTTGAAGAGCGAGCTCCTCTGCAAATATCATTTTTTGGTGGCCTTTATTCAAACATTTTAGAGTACTTGATAACAAAATTCTAAGCTTTTACTTGATTTATTCCTCTCAACTTTTACTTGATTTATTTCTCTCAAGGTTTTAATGCCTAGTCAATTTAGTCACCTTGCACCTTGCCAACCTTTACAAGTCATGTCAGATCAAAATGCAAAAATCACAACAAATTGCTAACCAATTGATGGCTAGAACATTTAAAACATCAACTGAAACCATTTTAGAGTGACATGATCAATTGTGAAATGAGAAAAAGAAAAGCAAAGGATGATATAAGTTCGATTCCCTGAGGTTTTCTTCCACTTCATCCAAGATTTTTCTTCCCCTCTCCCTTTCTCTTCCATTGGAATGAAGACGTGGAATCTAAGAGCAAGAGTGGAGGTTTGCTAAAGCAAGATAGCTCTACACATCCTTCAGCCATAGTGATCATTGTGTCTGTAGTGCCCATGAAATCATTTTAGGAGAGGTTGAGGATGGCAGCATTTGTTGATTAAAGTGTGAAGCCATGTCATAGATCTTCCTTTTTTTTCCTTCAATAGGTCTTGCTACAGTACTTTTATGTTATGTTTTATTCATTACAATTAATGTCTGATGTCCAAACTAGTGGAGGTAAAATAGTAGATTGGAATTATGCACAGGACCAACTGATTGCCTCTCTTGCAATGAGGTGCTGCCAGTGATAGGTGGAGCAAGGAGGTTAATGACATTGATAGTGTATCACTCATTAACGCTACCAAATCTACTTCACCAATCACACCAGCTGATCCCATTAAGATTTACCTCTATTCTAGAGGAAACAAATGAAGGCTTACAAGGAAACAAATCATAGCATATATCTTCTTATGATGAAGGAAACAATTAATGGCATACAAGGAGACAAATATTATCATAGCTCCACCACCACTCTTGTTCTGATAAACTCTTCTTAAATATCATCTGAAGTTTCTCTTATGTTCCTCTGGAGAAGCCAATCTCTTCCTATTTTACATGCCAAAGACTTGCTTGGTTATATTGATGGTTCTTTCGCTGGTCCAACCAAATTCACTTTGGATGCAAAGAAGAATCTGATTACTGTAATAAATCTGAAACATACAACCTGGCTTATATAGGATTCTTAACGATCCTGAGTTCAATCTATGCTACTCTCATGGAATCTATGCTCACCCATGTTCTTGGAGCAATAGCTTCTCGTGAAGCATGGCAATGCCTTGAAGGGCTTTACGCTATAGAGTCTCACTCCCAAGTAATGAAACTTCAGCATACTCTTTATAATATTCGTAAGGATAACTTAAGCATGACTAGCTACTTAGACAAGATGAAGGCTAAGCTAATGCACTTGAAGTTATCAATCATCCTATTTCAGAGTTTGATTTATGCTCACTTATTCTTTGAGGTATGGGGAAAAGGTATGACCTAGTTCTTCCTCGGACCATGGCAATACTCGTGAAAGTTCTAATCAAAATCAGCATTATTCTCCGAAGAACAATAAAGGCAATCGACCCCAATAATTAATAACAGTCAGCTCAAATATACAATAGGGAAAATCACACTACCCTTGATTTTTTCACTGGTTGCAATCTATTATATCAAGGAAAACAACCCCCTTAAAAACTTCAGGCTATGGTTGCTACAAAAGGACATGACTATTGCCGCCCTTTCCATCCCATTCTTGGCGAGCCAAGGAACTCGGGATCTTAGTTGATTGAGGTAGAAATCGCATCACCAAGCTTGTCTGGGCGAGGCTTGGATGCATGTAGGTGTTCCACCAATGTTGGGCTAGAAAAATATGGGTCGAAGGAAGGATAGAGAGTAGAGTGGGCCCGAGTACCTTAACTTTTAAAAACTTTCACCATCGTTACACCATTATTTGAAAAAGATGGAACTAGATAGAGACGTAGCACTAGGCTAGGATAAAAGGGTGTAGCGCTAGGCTAAGATTAGGGAATGGCATTGGGCTACAATAATAGTGTAGTTCTGGGCTGTAGTAGATAATCTAAGTTATGCCTACTCCTAGAATAAAATACGAAGGTAAGGATAAAGTTAAAAGGTATGAAGATCCTTTATAGAGTACAATTTTACTTAGTTATATCAATACACGATAACTATCTACTCTAACGATTGCTTCCTATATCTGGTTTCTACTGCTAGTGGTTCTAATAATTGCAGCCAATTGTTTATGCATATACACAAGCACAATCATTCTACAACTACCAAACCAATGATCATATTGCCTTTAACTTATCCTATGGCAGCTTGTGCTGCTCGTCTCCTCTCATTCGGCCTAAAATATAGTCCTATGTTCTTGAAAAATTAAGACCGATATGATCATCTCTGTCTTGTACCAGCTAATAGCCAATTGGACCTAATCTTTCAGTCTGCTTATCTATACTAGGGCCGAATTTTATCTGCTCAGCTGGGGTCTTTACCCATAGTATGATTTCACAACCGAACTCAACTCCATGTTAACAAGAATCATATGATTCTCATCTAGTTTGATTCTATCAAACTTAATCCATATGATGCTTGCTCTTAGCTGCTAGCTAGATTGCTAAGATCTAGTGTAAACAATGATAGTACTTGGTACTTGAGTACTAGTGCCTCCAACCATATTATTACTATTTACACCACATCTCAATAATATAGCTGGCAATTAGAGGCAAGCACCCATGGATAAAGTTTTATAGAATCAGAGCGGATGAAAATAACTTGACTGGATAGATGTCAGCTATGAAATCACATAAGGGTGAAGATCTAGGTTTAGCATATAGAATTCAACCATGAGATGGAAAGTAGACTGAAAGATCAAATCTTGAGCCATTGTCCAATGGAAGACCAAGGAAATCATATCGATCTTAGATTTTGAAGAATAAAAGACTATATTGTAGGTTGAATAAGGAGAGATGACTAACACAAGCTATGCCAAGATATGTTAAGGTCGATAAAGCATGAATATTGGTCTGGTAATTGCAAAATGATAGTGCTTGTGTATGTGTATAGTAGGAAAATGATTAGCAACAGTTATCAGAACCACTAGGAGTAGAGCCAAACACAAGAAGCAAACATCAAAGTAGACAGTTATCATATTTGTGGGCAATTATTTTGTATTAGTATAAATAAGTAGAATTGTACTCTATAAAAGATCCTTTGACAATCAATTCAATGAATTTTTATATTTTATCCTAACTTTAATCTATCTTTTATCCTAAGAGTATGTGTAACTTAATTTCCTATTGTAGCCCGTCGCTACATCCTTACCATAGCTCAGCACTATACACCTACCGTAGCCCGGTGCCACATCCTTCCACCATAGTCTAGTTCTACACCCTTCTACTTTAGCCTCACACTTCATCCCTATCTATTTTCATCTCCTTCGGATGGTGGGTGATGGTGGCGAAAGTTCTTAAAAGTCAAGCTATTTAGATGCACACTACTCTCTATTCTCCATTCAACCCATACATTTCTAGCTAGCCTATTATAGTTGGCATGCTTGTGCATGCATCAAGGCCTTGCCTAGTCAAGTGGGCCATCCTCTTCCTCAACCAACAAAGTTCCTCAGGGATCCTGAGTTTTCTGGCTTGCCTCAAATGTGATGGAAAGGGAAGTAATAAATGATGACCTCAACAACTTATCTCTTCATTCAGAATACTTAGGGCTAGATAGATTTGTTGTTGGCAATGGTAATACCCTCCCAATCCATCAAATAGCAAAAAAATTGACCTCTTTTACTCATAAAAATTTTAAGCTTATTCTAAAAGATAATCTTCATATTCTACATATAGTAAAAAGTTTGTTGTTTCCAAAAGTTTTATCAATATGACGATTGTTTGGTCATCTTTATTTATGTTAATTTTTTGTGATTGCTAACCAGTCAAGGAGGATCCTCTCCCATGGGACAAGTAGTGATACTCTTTCCTCTCTTTAGTTTATATGGTATCATCAGCAAGAATTTTTTAGCTTTTCTTCTTGCTTTGTTACTCAATGTGTTTCTCACAGTACTTAGCGTCATTGCCTAGGACATCCGCGTCATCAAACTTTTAAATCCAATTTACCTTTCATCATAGTTTTTGATTCCAATAAATTTTTCAGTGTATGTTCTTCTTGTCAAATAGGGAAGAGCAATAGATTGCCATTTTCTCATTCCGAGTCTATATCTAACTTTTTGTTGAAATTGATTCATTTTGATATTTGAGGACCTCCTCCTATTTTTTTTAATAAATGGTTTTCATTATTATATTATTTTTGTTGATGATTATTGCAGATATTGATGGATTTTTCCTCTTTGTTTTAAGTATGAAGCCTTTAAATCCTTTTGCAAATTAAAGTTTTGGTTGAAAATAAATTTGATAGAAAGGTCACATCTATTCAAACTAATAGTGGCTTAGATTATAATAAAACCGAATTTTCCGACTATCTTTCTCTTAACATCATTTCACACAGAATTTCCTACCTACATACAACAGAACAAAATGGCTTGGTTGAGCACAAGCATTAGCACATTATTGACAAGGGCCTCTCTCTTTCAGCTCACTCCAATGTACCAAATAAATTCAGGGCTGATGTGTTTGCTACAGCTATTTTTCTCATGAATATAATGCCAACTCAAATACTTGGTAATGTATCTCCATATGAAAAACTTTCTTATATGCTTGACTATAGTAGTCTTCATAGCTTTGGCTGTGCATGTTATCCATATGTTCATCCTTTTGCTTCTCGCAAGCTCTCATTTCAGACAAGTTTGTGTGTCTTTCTAGGTTGAGTCTAAACCATAGGGGTTATAGGTGTCTTGATCCAAGTGCTGGCTAAGTTTATCTATCTAGACATATAATGTTTGATGAGAGCATATTTTCATTTGCTGAAATGCA
The DNA here is from genome assembly GCA_025769935.1 of Phoenix roebelenii. NCBI lineage: Eukaryota > Viridiplantae > Streptophyta > Magnoliopsida > Arecales > Arecaceae > Phoenix > Phoenix roebelenii. The sequence goes on along the minus strand of JAOXJJ010000002.1, from coordinate 9,191,632 downwards.
AGTCGAGCTATCAACTATCAACCCCCCATCTTCCTATGTGCTGCTTGGTCCCTTTGTCCTTCCCCCTCCACCAAAACCCAACTTGTTGTACCATCAAAGCTCCATCATCATGATCCTGCACTTGAGCCTACAATAATGTGGGCATCATCGAGGCTCATGGAGGAGAGGGTTTGGGTGATAGCATGGCTCAAGGTTGGGGTTAGCGGTTTGGTGGAGAGACTAGCATTCAACAGGGCCGGCCCAACTTTTATGCGACTGCCCCGGCCTAAAGAATGCCCATCGCAGGGAAGACCTCAAAGACAAAACAGAAAAAAAAAGAGACACCCTTTAGTGAGTTCGTCTTAGGCCGGCCCACTACAGGAAAGACCTCAAAGATAAAAGGGAAAGGCAAAAGGCCCCTCTTAGTGAGTTAGCCTTAGGCCCCCAAATGCATTGAGCCGCTCCTAGTGTTCAAGTGGACATCACCTACTAATGAATAAGTTGGCACTTGGTTTGCACTGACATAGATCAATATGCAAGTCTCCAAATATGTTTCAATAGGGAAAGACTTCTGCGATTCTCCTTTTGCCTCATAAAGCTTTTCACACTCCATACATTTTAACCAACTCACTAACATTGCCATTTCAGACAAGAAATCTGGTTTGGCATCTCCCTAGTTTGCTTAGCTGAATGCCAAGTCTTTCTCCACCACCAACTCGACGTCATCCTAACTAAGCCTAACCAAATCACCATGGTCACCGGTACTTTGACGTCACTATAGGTAAGTTTCTGTGGGGATCGAGTGACGCAAGATGGCTTTGGTTCACACGTAAAAGTGCTTCGAAAAGCACGGTCTCCTTTCCGTCTTTCTTCAAAATCCCACCTCTCTATTTCTTCCTTACCACTCCCAGCACTATTTCGCCTTGGTGGAAGCAAAGCACTTCGATCCCGCTTAGCATCCTTTCGTTAAAGTTAGTATCTTTATCAAAAAATAGATTTTTTTGGAAAATTAGGTTGGCTTGCCTAGGACTCGGCCTTGCCAGTCCATAATGATAAGAGTGGAATCAGGCCAAAGTTTTGAGTGCATCAAGATTTGCTATTCTAATAGACCAATTTTGACTGCTTTATACTAGTATGTTGACTTGTCCCAACCACAATAAACATGGTTCTATCACTGACCTGCAAAAATCTAGGACTGTGTAAGCCAAGTTCATGTTATAAAATACAGTGAACAAAACGCTATATTTGCATGTTAACAAGACATTGCAGGTATTTATGCATGTTTTCGCTATGAGAGGTACGTAGTAGATACAGTAGCAGTAATGTGGGAAGCTTCTAATATGCCAATCCTATTTCTAGCATTTCCTCTGGTGTCCAGCAATGAATTATTATTATTGTGCCTAGCCTGTAAATCTATCTTTCAAATTATTTGAAGGTGGGGAAAAAATCAAAATGGAAGGGCTATAAACCATCTCAATTAATTACAAAGTTGTCAGGTTGGTCTTGTCCTAAGTTAGAAATCAGAAAGCAGGGTACAAGCCTGGCTTTTAATTGTTGGTATATATTGATGCATTAAATTTGTACCTTGTATCATTCTGATAACCTACTGATATATGCTACATGTCGAACATACAATAATAAACAGTGGGCATTTCAGTTCCTAGGCATATGTTTTTGGGTACAGGAAGCTGAGAGTTGCATCATACACTTCTAAATCTAGTTACGCCAAGCAGGAGGGCATTTGTTTTTCCTTGTAATACCTTAGACTTTGCAGCTGATGTATCAAATATTGTTTGGGCTTAGATTGATCAATTGCATTAATACTAGAAACACCAGTAAGAGATCTTGTCCGACACTTTTGTCATATTCAGCAAGAGGCCACTATTCTAACAAATTTAGGATTAGCATAGATGCAATTATTTCCTATTCAAAAGAAAAAAGTATTGCATATATGAACAAAAAAAATTTCTTATGGTTAACAAGGTTGAGCCTATCATTATTAAATTAATTTGTAATAGCATCAATCCTTGATGGTTTGGTACTTTCACTTATATCGTCCTACATAACTTGCTTTTTGTAATTTCTATTCGTTGCAAAAGAAACTACATACATGGAATGACAAGTACAAGGATCCGACCGGGACTCAATCTAGACCCAAATTTTCTAGATTTGGGCCGAGCCAACCAGACCCGAATAATTCGTTGGGTCAAAAATTTTGGCCATGGATCCAATCCAACCTAAACCATTTTTTATTGGATCGTGTTTGGATCCAATATTAGGACCTAAACAAAGAACTGGGTTGGGTTAGGGTTACTTATAACCCGGTCCGATCTGACCTGTTTGCACCCCTAATGCTCGCAACTGAGGCGAAAAATTGGAAAGTTGTCTATAAGAATGGAAAAGTAATAGCTACTAAAAGTACACATATACCTGAGCTGGCTTGTTCTTGAAGTGTTGGCTGGCATGAAATGGCACATGCAATGCCAATGCCTCACTAGCATGCAGCACAACCGTGTGCCAAGAACTGGCACTTGGCATGATATGACATGGCATATCCTATGCTAGTTCCAGGCTAGCATGGCACCAGTATGCAAGACCTTGATCTTTGGTAGTGATTGCAATGAGCTTGCTTAGCCTTATGCATGTAGCCATCCCCTTACCGGACACAAGACACATTTGATATTATTAACTTTTGTGCGATAAGTGAAGATGATGCTTCATGTAACTGCACTCTTGTCATACAACATCGCAAAATGTTCTTGCCATATTGGTATTCCATGCATGAAGCGTTTAGATATTATCGTAACATCTCTTTTCACCAAAGTCACAGTCCTAATGGTTGATACATTCCCATAACAACTCTTACGTATCTACGAGTTTCCATTCCTTGAAACCAAACAATAAATTAATGTATCCAGCTTGATGCCCGTCGTTCAAATAAGGGCTCGTTTGGTTCGCGGGAAAAGGAGGAAAAGTGTGGTCAACCGGAAAGTAATAAAATGCCTTTTGTTTGGTTGGAGTTTTCAAAGGAGAGAGATAGGAAAGTTCTTTTCCCGGGGGAATATAATTCCCACGTTTTATGGGAAAGTCTTTCCCATGAGGAACATGGGAAAGCTACTTTTCTGTAAGGCAGGAATCAAAATATTTTTTTCTCCAAATAGCCCCAAGCTATGACCGACCATCGCGATCCCTCTCCTCAAACCCTCCTCCATCGTAAAAGCCCACTCATCTTCCTCTTTCCCACTTCGCTCTCTCGATCTCGTGGGTGTTAGCTCCGACGAAAACTTTGGGAAAAATTCGACTTCTACCAGTCTCCTCTCGAATCCAAAGAGGTAAGCATAATTTCTTTTCAACTTTTTTTTCCTGCAATATGTTTTTCATGATAGTCGGGTTTCATCTATCCGATTCGATGTTTTCCTCCCGATTTCGAAGTATTCTGCAGATTTATGGTCGTAGGTTGATAAAGATTTCCCCTCTTTTTTATTTTGTGGAATTCCTGGTTTATGGTCGTAGAGATTTTCTTTCTTGTTTTGGGGGGTTCTGGAAGGGTTTCTTGCCCTGTTTTTTGTCTAACCGTGACCAAAAGAACGCAAAGGTCGGGAGGATTTCTTGCCCTGTTTTTTGTCTAACCGTGACCAAAACGAAGCAAAGGCCGGGAGGTTTCTTGCCCTACCTTGTTTTTTGTCTAACCATGACCAAAAGGAAGCAAAGATCGGGAGGATTTCTTGCTCTGTTTTTTTGTCTAACCATGACCAAAAGGAAGCAAAAGCCCCATATAAAAAGGGAACAGGAGCTGGCTATGAGTCTTCCCTCTTGATGGAAGGGACGTGGAGAGTTTCCTGGCCTTAACAGAGTCCTTGGGAAGTTGGGGACAGTCGTTCTGTTTTGGGTGGAGAGAAAGAGAGAGGAGTCTTTTGGTTGGCTTGATACACGTCTGAAGCCACTCTTATCTTTCATCCCTTCTCTTTTTTGGTTCTAGTCTTGGTTTTCCTTCCCTCACCTTACTCCTGATCCAGCTGGGCCATCAGGAAGAAAGATAGGGGGATTGGAGATGGACTTCTTGGAGGGTGGAGATTCTTTTAATTTTCTCCTCTCGGTCTCTTCTCCCCTCTTGGCTGGTAGAGAGAGAAAAGGAGGGAGTTTGGAGATTGAATGGCCGCTGTGCTGTGATGTTGCAGTTGCCGCTTGGATACTCACTTGAAGGGGATGGTGGGATGGGACAAATTCTTTTTATTATAGAGAGGTCCCTTTCTGCTCTTGCTTGACATTGTAAACAGTACTACTAAGCACTATCTCAGTTATTTAATCAGTATCACCTTTCTTTAGCGTAAAGGAAACTTTTTTGGTCTATGCATTCCTTTATTTTGATCAGTCAGAACCAACATATTTATAGATGATTTAATTATTTGTTGTAATAATTTTTGCTTGCTTATTGCAGTTATGGCTCGTTTATTTGTTTCTAAAAAGAAGAAGATGGCAAGTACCATTTTGGTAATATACACAAAGATGATGTTGATGATAATGTCAATGATGGCCAAGATTCTTGAAACCTTAGCATGAGTAAATGTTAGGATTCCTAGGGAAATGGTGTATGTTTTTGATAGAACACTTGATGAGAGGGTGACGAATAGAATAGCTAATCTTAGGCTTATGATAATGGAGAGTGATCAAATTTGTATTGATTAACTTAAAATGGATAGGAGGGTATTTTGGAAGCTTTGTGAAATGCTTAAACCGATTAGCAAATTGGAGGGGAATAGAAATGTTCAAGTGGAAGAGATGGTTCCAATATTCCTTCACATCCTAGGCCATCACTCAAAAAATAGAGTTATGCAATTGTACTTTCGTAGATCGGGTGAGACAGTAAGTAGGCATTTTAATGTTGTCTTGAATGCTATCTTGAGGCTACATAGACACTTGCTAAAGAATCCTGAGCCTGTCACAGAAAGATCAACAGATGAGAAATGGATGTGATTTCCGGTGAGTTAATATTACATTTCACATTTTTAAAGGCAATATTTTGGCCTATTAAATTGTTAAAAGTACTAATTATTATATTCATTCTTGCATTGTAGAATTGTCTAGGTGCATTGGATGGTACCCATATTAGAGTGCGGGTCTCAGAGAAGGACAAACCTAGATATCGGTCGAGAAAGAATGAGATTTCTACAAATGTACTTGGCGTTTGTTCACAAGATATGTAGTTTATTTACGTGCTACCTGGATGGGAGGGGTCAGCACATGATAATAGAGTCCTTAGGGATGCCATTTCTCGTAGAAA
>JAOXJJ010000002.1:9174009-9186272 GCA_025769935.1 Phoenix roebelenii | reverse complement strand
TTCCTCACTTTGAGGACTTGACTAATATCTTTGGAAGGGATCGTGCTACCGGAATGGGAGCTGAAGCACCTGCAGATACTGTTGAAGAAATAGAGATGGAGCAACAATATCCGTACACATCCCCAGCTATCAATGAGAGCCAAGAAGCATATAGCAATTTTGTTGGTCAGAATGTCAATATGAATAATCCCCATACAGCTACTAATACTGAAGTTGCAGGTCTAAGTAGGCCAACCAGAACTAAGAAAGCTAGGCATGAGGCTCTTGAGGTTGTGAGAGATCTTACATCTGAGATGACTAAGGTAGTAGGCATGATGGCAGTTGCTGGAGATCATATTGAGAAATTGGCTTAATGTTTTAAGCACGAATCTGAGACTGCAGATAGAAGAATGATAGTGTTCTCTGAGGTGATGAAGGTGCAGGTTTTTTCTCAATCTGAGATTCTTAAGGTGGGCAGAAAAATTGCAATGGACCCACTGGAGACTGATTACTTTTTCAATCTTCCATATGACTATAGAAGGGCATATGTTTTAACTCTTTGCTCAGAGTTTCAAAGTCGGATGTAGCAAAGTTGGGTAGGGTTTGTGTATCTTTTTGGGATATTATATATTGGGTAGCTTTTTGGTGTAGGCCTCATTGATAACAATGGATGCAAACACTACTTTTGGATCAACTACAAGTTTATGTTTTGCACTTTATGTATGTTGTTTCTTGTTTCGTGTGTTGCTAGGTGCTTACTTGTATGAATTTGGATGGTTACTTTAATGGATAACAATGGTTATTAATATCCTTCTCTTCATGAATTATTATTGGTCACTATCATCATGATTTGGGTAGGTCAATGGACGTTTTAGGAAGAATATATGTGCTTGTAGCCAGCAACATATTTGACTTATAATGACTTGCTACCTTCAATGATGCAGCAAACCATAGTTGACATTCTTAACACGTTAAGAATGGTTGCCAGGCCAAAGATTTAACTATGGTGGCTTCTAACATGAAGTGTGAAGATGCTTCATCCAGCATATGAGTATTCATGTGACCATGTTGAGATGACCAAAACCTCAGTTTTCAGAAATCATTCAACAGACTAATATGTAATAAAGGATAAGTTATACTTTGTTCAAAGAAATATCAACAAATGGCGAGGATAGCATATGGTTCTTCCTTTTTCTTCAAGAGAAAGAGAACGACGAGATGCATCGCATTCTAAACTTCATTGGTAGCAAATAGCTTTCGCTAGAGTAAGACTTGAGGATTTCAGGTAGGCAATTTTGTTGTAATTACCAATCATAACTCGTGCTAGATCCAAATTTGATGGTGGTAAAGCTACTTGTCAAGGAATTAGATATCGCATTTTTATTTTTGCCTAAAAAAATCCTTCAGCATTAAAAAGGCATTAAAGACCTAATTTTTATTAAGGGTATAATAGGAATTACACATAACTTTCTCAGGAAAGTGGATGGTCAACCAAACATAAGTGCTCTGAAAATCTGTCACTTTCCCATTGTCAACCAAACATGCCAAAAGTACTTTTCCAGGCATCCTCTTCCCAGAAATCTACTTTTCAGGAATCATATTCCTAGGAAAAAAAATACTTTCCGCGAACCAAACGAGAATGGTACACATGCTGCACACGAATTTTCATACTCAAACATGACAGGTGTACATAAATTTCTAATATATTTGGAACCATTTTTGGTATGCATGCTGCAAAAAGGATAAAACTTTACACCATGCTTCTTTCTTTCAGGTCAATGAGTCTTGCTTTATATAATTTATCTTTATAAACTGATTATCAAAGGTATCTTTTTTATTGATTTTCTATATTATTAGGTATGGATTTCTATTTGCAGGAAAGAAGCAAAGTTGTGATGAAAAGTTCCCCAATAACTCATGGTGTTATGGCACTATAAACTCTTGTAAACAATACGTAAAGAAAGTTGTGGAAAAGAATACACTTGGGCCTCAATTTTAGAAGATATACGCCGACAAAAATGGATAATACGCCTCTGATAAGGCCTCCTGGATGATATAGAAGAATTAGAAATAATGTTGGAGCGTACATTGCAAGACCTTCAACTTTTGTAATAAACTTATTAACATAACATACTGTATAATTCTTTTTATTATTTTTGTATACAAATGGTATAATCATGATCTAAATACTTATTTATTTTTGTTTTACTAGTGGCGCCTACTTAGGTACCAAATGAATTAACTTTCGACTTCAGCTTTCCTTTTCTACTTTTCTGCATATAGTTCCTAGTGAATTGTAATAAATATTTATGGCTGGTCACTTTTATAGAGTATTTGCACTTAGGATTTAAGAATATAATTTACATTGTCAATTTAGATTTATTGGATGCTATTGGTCTTCCCCAAAAAGTATCATTACGATAATTATTGTTCTATGCGGGTGGTTTTAGCTAGACTTTCTATTTCATAATTCTTATTCTATGATGTGTCATTATATGATATTAATAGATATAACATATATTTCCAATAGGTGCTGTACAGGTTGAATAAAATGATAGTACTGAATTATTAAAAATAATTATCACTGGCATATGAAAATGCTGCAGAAAAGTATTCTAAAAATTATACTATAAAGATATCACCAGCATTTAAAAGTGACAGTAACTCCATCTTTCGAGATGACTGCTATTATCTGGACTTCTTTTACCAGCATTTGCAGTTACTACAAAATTCTTGTTGCAACATAAAAGTTACCGACAAATGCAGAAATTATGTAAAAGGGCTTTACCAATATATAGAAATGCAGCAGAAATACTTCCAACAGCATTTTGAAATATTAATAGTTTTAGCATTCTCTTTTCCTTCTCATTATGTAGTATTTGTATTTACCACTTTATGTATCAGAAGCATTATGAAATGATAGTACATATGCTAAAAATTGTTTCACTAGAACTTTAGAATACCACTAATTATCCTTGACTGATATTTTGAAGGGTAACTATTTAATTCATTCTCCTTTTACCCTCCTTCTCTATGGCATTTTTTAATGATGCTGTTTACATCACATCTACACACTCAAGGATCATCATACATATGGTGGCTCTGAAGTAGAATTGGACAGAAAACTCTAATGTCTAACACTAATGTGGCTACCCAGATTGCTGATAAAACAAACAGACCGAGGATATTTCAAGAGCTGACCGAATCAATCTCAAGGATATTTCCATCCAAGTGTACAAGACTGCATTAGCTAACATAAGTATTGATCTAATAATAGATCAACACCGATAGGATATGAGTATCCATCTAATAGTTGCTACAAAGTGGATATTTTGATGGATGTGCATTGTGGGAGAACAGTTGGCATCAACAATTAAAACTACTAAAAGTAAAGGTTAGATGTTGGTAGCAATTATTAGAGTGGGCAATTATTATCTCCTAGTATAATTAAGTGGAATTATATTTTTAAAAAATATCTTTGGATATTTGACTTATTAGTGAATTCTATTTTATCCTTACTTTAGCTTTCATGTATCTTGCATTTTACTCACCAAAGGCTTTCATCAACAATCAAGCATTGAGTATAGTGAAATATTCAGCCCAGTCATCAAAACCGCTACTATTTGGCTGGTTCTTTGACTTGTCACCTCCAACAATTGGACAATCCATCAACTAGATAACAACAACGTATTCCTACATGGAGTCCTTGCTGAAGAAGTATACATGACTCAACAATTGGACTTTGTAGATCCTTTTCACCCCAATCATGTTTGCAAACTTCACAAGGCTATATATGGCCTCAAACAAAAGCCCCTTGGGCAATGTTTCTCTGCTCATCCTATTTTCATGGTTTGAGTTTCCTATCATCATCTGCAGATAATTCATTATTAACTCTTTGCATAGATAGTCATACCTAATTCTTCTTCTTCTTTATGTTGATGATATTGTCATCATTGTTGCGCTGTCTACTATACTTCATCGTATGAAGGATCTTCATCGTCATTTTGCTACAAAGGACCTTGGTCCACTCAATTACTTTCTTGGTATTGAAGCTATTCGGTCTTCTATAGGCCTTTAATTTAGCCAATACAACTATATCATTGATCTTTTTCACAAGACAAAAATGGTAGGAGCTAAACTATTGAGTTCTCCAGTAACTCTAAGCTCTATACTCTCCATTCATGAAGGCAATCCCTTGCCAGATCCTACTAAATATAGAAGTACCATTGGGGCTCTTCAATACTCAACTTTCACAAGATCTGACATTGCATTTGTGGTCAACTAAGTTAGCCAATTTATGCATGCTTCATGCATAGTTTGGTAGGCCGTTGTGAAGTGCATTTTGCACTATCTCAAGAGCTCCATTACACAGGTTATACTTTTCTTATAGTTCTACTTAATTAAAAGCATACCTTGATGTTGACTAGGTTGGTGATCTAGATAATCGTCAATCCACTAGTGTTTGTTGTGTGCTCTTTAGTCTCAACTTAATATTCTGGAGTGCCAAGAAACAGGCTACTATTGCCCATCTAGTATTCAATCTAAATATCACTCCTTGGTTCACACCGCAGCTAAATTGTCATCGATTCGTATGTTATTGAAAGATTTTTGTGTCTTCCTCTCTTCACCACTAACTTTTTATTGTGACAACATTAGTTCTACATATCTTGCTTCTAGTCCAATTTATCATGATAGTACAAAATATATCGAAGTGGACTATTACTTTGTTCGTAAGCCAATTATATGTCGTGATATTCAGGTTCACTCTATTGGTACAATTGATCAATTAACTGATATATTTATCAAGGGTCTCACCACAACATAGTTCACTCAATTTCAATCCAAGCTCAACATCATTTTGTTTGATTTCGTTTGAGGGGTCATAATAGCATATCACCCATTAACACCACCAGATTTGTTCATAAAGCACACCCATTGATCCTACCGAGATTTGTTCCTATTCTAGAGGAAACAAATAATGGTATGCAAGGAAACAAATCATGATATATAATTCCTTATGATGTTGTACAGTTGACCAATCTTTGTGATTATGGCATATCTTTGTCATATCACTATAGTTGTGCCTATAATTGTATAACTAGTCTCTTGTAAAGATTCTATATCATATAATATACTTATCTCATCCCATTAAGGATGGTGCTCTAGACATATCACATTGTCTTCATCTTATTAGTAAGCTCTTTTTTTCTCAAACTAGTGTTATTGGTTTTCAAGCATCTTGGCGGCAACATGTCGCAAAGCGAGGAGGGGAGACTATCAGCAGTGGGTGGAGTAAGGAGTTGTGGTCATGCCGATGAATAGAGGAGGGAGTTGGGAAGATGGCGGAAAAATGAGGAGGGAAGGGGTGTGTTCATGGCCATCAAAAACAACAGAGCAGGGAAACAGTGGAGTCGCAGTATTGGTGCAAAGGATGAGATTACGGTGGTGGAGGGTGGTGGAAAAAGGAGATGGCCACAACAATTGGCAGTGGTGAAGGTAAAGTTTTGGGCATTTTTTCTAACAAAATTACAAGTGAACGACAAGTATTGATAAAAGAATATAGTAAAAGCTATAACTACACCCATTGGCTTTGATCCTTTTGCACATGCAACCCCTTGAAAATTTTAGTTAAGCACCTTAACTTTCAATTTTTTGACAATGTAACCATTCTAAACATCAGGTGACTGTCACGTGCACATGTTAAAAGAGTCTTCTTTCTGAATTACCCTTGTCTAGCTTAGGATGGCAAGGCTATTGGCGCCGAGTAATAGGATCATGTGATTGTTATGTGATTTTCTTCTCATTTAACTGTCTTGCTATCAAACAAAGAGGGAGAGAGTAAGATAGAGGATGAGAAGAAGAGAGAGTGAGAGTGGTACCATGTATGCAAGCTTGATGTCTCCTCAGGCCCCTCCTACAATGCCATTGTGGAAGGAGATCACCTCCACAGAGCATTTGCACTGCTTCTTTTTCTGCACTTAAATCTCTTAGGCATTGCTGCAATTGCTATCCAAAATGTGTCTATAATTCTGTGGAATTTAAATACCAACAACATAAGAAACATACCTGAAAACAATCATTTATATGAAGCAATGGATCTGATAGAAAATCTGTCTACAAATTAAGAAATGTTAAAGTATGGAGCTGAAGTTCATATAATCACAATCCATGACAAGTTGTTACCAGCATTCATGTCAAGGTGTCTGTGGACATTTGCAGGTATTTGTGCCAAGATAAATGCAGTAAATGAACAACAATACTCAATAATAAATAAACTTTGACAACTACATACCATTGGTAGATTCATAGCCCATTCAAAATCATCTCATAAACAAGTAAAATCATCCTATAATCAAGTTCACTTGATTCAAACTGATTTAAAAGGGTCCGAATAGGGTTTGTGTCAGCCAAAATTTGCAATTATAAATCCAAACCAAAATATATCTATTTACACCTCATCTCAACAACTTAGCCGGAGGTCGTGAGAAAATGCCATATGGACAAGGTTGGATGAAGTAAAGATACATAGAAATCACATGATCCTTGCTAGATTATATAGGGTCTGGCCATGAGAAATTTATCTACAGTGGTACAAACCAAAAAGGCAGGATTCAGCAATGATGCTGATGAGTAAGCCGATAGCCAATCACAATACAAGGTGTAGGAAGTCAAATGGCCAACAAGAGTATATCGAAATAACCGAATCAATCTCTAAGATATTTTCGAAGTGCAGAAGACTGTATTATAGGCCAAAGTAAAGAAACACAGCTAATATAAGATGTCTGAATAAGCCATGGCCTAAAAGATATGATTATAAGCCTAACTGTTGGTGCAGAGCAACTATTCCAATAAACATTTATAGTGGGAGAAAGACTGGTGTTAGTTATTAGAACTGCCAAGAGTAGAGGCCATACGTGATGGAAACTATCAGAGTGGGCAGTTATTATCTTTTAGTATAAATAAATAAATTTGTACCTTCTAAAAAAATCCTTTGACAATCCATATTAATATATTTTATCTTATCATAGCTCTTAATCTACCAGTAGCTTCTACCCTAAAAGTAAGTGTAAGTTAAAATTTCTACCACCATAGCCTCGTACTACACCCTTATCTCTATCCAAATCCATCTTCTTTAAATGGTGGTATGACAGTGGCAAAAGTCTTTGAAGGTCATGGTACTTGAACTTACGCTACTCTTTATCTTCTCTCGGATTACCATCTTTGCAGCTAGCCCGATGTTGATGGCACGCTCGCACATCTATCTACCCTTATCTTAGACTTGTGTCAAAAAGTTCTCTAACACTCCCATCCCCTTAGGCCATGCGAGAGAAACTCCATGGCAAATAATATCCGAACCAAAATACCAAAATATCAGCCAGAAATACATTGCACAATCAAGTTCATAAGTGTCCAATTCGGCTAACTCTAACTAATTCACGAGTGTATGCATAATACCATCCAGACCGAAATACAATATAACCAAAGTGATTATAACCAGACCAAAATACAATATAATACCATCCAAAGAAAAACAGTAATTATAACCAAAGTATTATCATTCTTTTTTTTTCCAATTCAAAATAACCAAAAGAGGCCTAAGCGCCATGCATCAGTGATCCTTGGATCTTTTCTTTTTGGTTGTTGGCTATGGGAGCTACTAGTGGTCACAGGTTGGCTTAATATAGTGAAACATCACAACCTGGAACCTCGTCTAGGAGCTCTATACATCTCCAAGTGCATCATGGAAGCACCATCAGATGCATATGAATCCATGATTCCAGAAATCTACCACAACTTGCTAAATAAACAGTGTGTATATCATGCCACTGTACACTAAATACTGTATAGAATACTAAGTAGCCATTACTGTACCATTTTGAGTAGTGTGTTTATAAGAGAGAAAAATCTATTTGGCCAGTGACTCTGACTAGTTTCGATACCATCAATCAAAAAGATAAACTTCAAATTGGTTATAGTAACATTAATAAACCTGAGATTGACAAAAATTAATTGGTAATCGATATATTGACTTACATATCTAGGTTGTTGTGAGGATCTTGGCCACTTCCTGCATCTTTCTGCTCCTTGCTGTTGCCTCCTGCACCTCCTTTTCCCCTTATTGCTACCTCCTAGTCATTTTTTAGGAGAAACAACTTTCTTAGCCCTCACCTTCTTAGGACACTTACATGTTTTGGAGTTATGACCCCACTCTAAACAATTACCATATCGCAATGAAGTACCTTGCCTCCTAATCCTCTTATTGTTTTTACCTTATCAACCTCCTTTCTTCTAGCTTTCTTGGGACTTTCAGGATGTCTTCATTGAATGAGGGTGCATTTCAGGTACAGGCTGAACATCGGGCTCATAAGCCTTCAGATATTGTGGCTTCAAGTAATAAGGATGCATATAATCCTTAACTTCCTTGTAGTTGCACATAATTGCTGCCACAACATGGCCATAAGGGATGCAATTGAAATCCCACCTCATATATATATGGTCAACTACATATATGTTCTTTTGGTAGTCCACCTCAAACTTCTATCCCCCTCTCCATGGACAATAAAATCCGTAAAATGTATCTTGAGCAACTCAAGTTTTCTTTTCATTTTTTTTTTAATCTTAGGGTATACATGTCCATCAAACTTTGACATTCCATCACTTTTGGGTTGGAATCTTTGCATCAATATCCCTCTAATAGTCTCCAGTACGATAATGGGCTTAAATCTAGAGATGTACTGTTGAAAGTTTCACATATATTTTTCTGCAGGATCTCTAACTTGCACCTTGGGAAAAAGGCATATCTTGCCTCTTTCTCATAGGGCCCAATCCTCTGCCACTGAGCTGCACCCTCATTCAATTAGCCATTTCTCTCATGGCTAATCAAAAACAAAAAAAAAAACCAAAAAACAAAACAAAAATCATGCTTTGTTGTAACTCTTGCACATGCCCATAATACATCCCTTTATATCTTCCCAATATACTTTTCTCCAAAATTTGCATGCAGATGCCTCAAACATTGCCTTTGATCAGCAGTAGCCATCTCGGTATCAAATGTCTCTACCAGACCCTAGAACAAGAACAAATCATTAGTTGTGTGTAACCAAATAATATTGGGCACATGTTCAAGGAAAATGCTACCTTTTGCCAGTCTAAGATAAATGTCCGCCCATTCTCCTCTAAGGGACCAATATCAGCTAACAGATTTGTCAAAAACAATGCCTTGATCTCAGCTTCAGCAATGGCCCAAGCAAAATGGAGTACGTTGTCATTCCCATCCCTGCTCTCTGCTGCTAAAAGTTGTCCTCGCAATGTCCCTTTTAGCTGGCATCCATCAATTCCTACAATAGGCTTACAACCATTTCAGAACCTCTTCTAACATGCATCAAGGCAGATGTATAGCCTTTTGAAGACAAGTTGCACGTCAGGTTCTAGTTTGTCCCCTTAATCACATCAAAATATTCCCACAACATGCTGTACTACTCCCCCTGGGACCCCTCTATTATCTTCAATGCTCTATATTTTGCCTGGTAGCAGTGGCTAGTAGATACAAAGTACCTGTCATCCCCTTGTACCCTAACCTTGAATGCACTTAGCTTTCATTTAGTGTCTAACACAATGTCCTCTATGTATTTCTTAGGAAACTACCTAAAGTTGACATTATGATTCTGGAATTGCCAACCACATTTATTTGTAGGCTCATATGTCTTCATTTGAAAAATTTTCTCCCTCTACGCTGGATATGCATGCATGAATTCTCCACACAAACTTCTTTGCACACTGGGCGGTGACTCTCTATGTGTCATTCTTCACATACCTGAAGTCATAAGTACTGCCTCAGGGTTCTTCTAAACACCTTGTTATACTTAAACTTTATCCCAAGCTTAAGTTCAATGGGCTTCTCGAAGTCCCACCACTCATTAAATTCTTCCCCCCTCCATCCCTATCAGAGTCACTATCACTAAGACTCCTCAGCTCACTGCTATCTTCAAATTCTAGCTTCTTACCCACCAAGCCAGCAACCCCAACCACTTCATCCAGAACATCTATCATGGCTTGTTGGATGAACCTACTCACATCCTCATCCACCAGACTTGTATCAACATCTTGCTCAAATAATTCATCATCGGTTTCCCTCAAGTCACTATGGGCAATCGAGGAGTCATCATCAAAATCACCACCATCTCCTTGCTGGAAACTATCATTGGGGCCTTTTCCCTTTTTCCTGAGGAGTTAAAGTAGACCTTTTCCCTCTGTCAGCCCCCATGTAGTGGTTTATGGACCCTTCTTCTATGTGCTCAACTTAACCTTGATAGGTGTACCAGCATCATTCTTGGAGTCCACTCCTTGAACCTTAATTTTCATAATATCCTCAACCCCTTGTCCATCAATAGGGTTGGCACCATCGGTGTCTTTGCGAACCATAGGTTCCTAAGTAAGCTCACCCTGATTGGCACCAAGATCAGAGACCTCAATCTCAACATCAACATAAAAAATGGTCGGTTGAGTCGATGGCAGAGACTTTGGAATCTCCTCCATGATCATAGATTCTTTCACAGCATGTTCAACATAAATAGCAATTATATCCCTTCCCTTCACAGCCTCTAGCATGTTTACCACATCTTTGTCACAATTTAAAGGACTCAATCCATCCTCCATTGTCTGATCTGGCATGAGGTAGTAAAATTGTTCATAATTGTTGTACCCTAGCTTTGCTATTATATCTTCTAGCTCAGTGATGCTCATTTTGTCAGGGTCACAATTGTCATAGTAATCCACCCAACAACCAAGGTTGCATTCTTGGTTCAAACACTGTCTTCCCACCATAGTGCAGCTCCACTATGAAAAACTTCAATATTTATTCATGCAAATAGTGACAATAAACTCTATTATTTTTGACAAAAATCAAGAAGTTTGGAGTGTATGTAATCTCTAGCATGTAGATAACTTATGCTCAATTATGGTAAGCACTAAAACACTACTAAAGCTATATACCATGGTTCAATAGATTTATAAGTAAATGGACCACATTTAGATTAACATTAAGAAAATGAAGCATAACAGAACATCCACCAAGATACTACAAAAATAATTGCTACTTAGCATTAAGATACTCCTAAGATGTAGGACCATGGTTCATAAGATACACTACTAAATGGATCAAACAAGACAAGGGTATTGGATATGGAACTAACGGGGGGATATGGAATGGTAATGCCTTGTAAGATTTGATATGGCTCAACACAAAAATTACAAATATCCTGTCACTTTGGTGTTTGACCTAATTTTGATCCTTTCCCACTATTTCTAGTCATGTAGCACATGTTGGTTTTCACTGGATAGAATATTAAGACTAAGAAAGGGACCACAATGCCCCATGAAAGGGGTCTTCTTTACTGTTAAGCAGATCTAGGATTATATGCACCTTGTTTGGTCACCTTCAATGTCCTAACCAGTAGACTTTTTAGCAATGCGGATACTTCATTTCTAAGATCACATAGCATGTGCCAGTGAGCCAAGATTATTGATATTATAGCCTGCACTACATAATATAAGCTAAGATTATATCTTGGATACTTCATAGGACTTGCTAATTAGTGAGGTTAAGCATGTCCCAAGGAGCGAACTTTCAAACCTTTGTAGCTTATTCTCACCTTCTGTTAAGATGTTAATGGCCTCTGACTGTGGTTGCTGGAGTATCAACGACTACAAGAATCGGTAGAGTAATCAGGAGAGAGAGAGAGAATGAATGGATGCTGGAGACCAAACAACAATCTCGTTGGAACATCGATCGCCGGACAACGATCTCGCCAGAGTGGATGACAGGCGGGGTAACGCAAATTGGTGGGGTAGGGGGAGAGGGGTGGGAAAAGAGTTAGGGATTTTGGCCCCTCCACCGGCCCTTATAATCCTAAGGGCAATACTATCATTTTGCATCATCAATTAATGGCATTGCTGACCAAAATAATGAAGGTTTACAATGACAAAAAAATGGGCAGTTCAAATGCTTGATTGAACTTTCATACTCGAGGGGATATATCTGCAGAAAGGTCAATTAAAGTTGATGGGTTATAAGTGTAATTTTATGAAGAATCTACAAATTTCAGGTAGCCCCATCCTCAAATAGGGGTGGCAATCGGGTCGGGTCGGATTATAAACAGGTCGGGTCACATGCAGGTCGGGTCAAAAAATCATAAACCTAAACCCGATCTGTTTATTAAACAGGTCAGAAATTACAATCTGAACCTGACCTGTTTATTAAACAGGTAACCCGACCCGACCCGTTT
>JAOXJJ010000002.1:9148652-9173065 GCA_025769935.1 Phoenix roebelenii | reverse complement strand
GGTTCGGAGCCAACCCTTGCTCCTACGTCCACTCCCCAAGCCGCACTTGGGAGTTCACTATAATCCCTAGGATTACAATCGGTTGTTTTACAAGCTCATAACCTAACTTGTTGTTTTCACGAGATAACAACGAACTCGGTCGGTTTTGACAGGCTCACTGACTAGAACCACTCGATTGTTTTTTCGGATTTACAATCAAATCTAGTTGGTTTTTCTCGGTTCACCAACCACATCCTTACACCGTTGGTTTTATCTTTAGCTCACCAACAAACCTTACAATCCTCGATTCAATCCCTGATTGAATCAAGTATA
The DNA here is from genome assembly GCA_025769935.1 of Phoenix roebelenii. NCBI lineage: Eukaryota > Viridiplantae > Streptophyta > Magnoliopsida > Arecales > Arecaceae > Phoenix > Phoenix roebelenii. Next base: position 9,172,753 of record JAOXJJ010000002.1, on the reverse strand, counting down.
CAAAATAAGAGTTTTTAGTTCACAAGAAGAAGCTTCTAAAAAAGCAAATATAAGACAATATAAGCAAGGTTGAGTTAGAAGCCCTCAAACAGATTTGAGATGAAGAAGTGGAGCTTCTCGATTTTTGAGTCTCCTCTTGAATGAGCCGATGGATGGAGAATAGTAAGTAGAGCCTTGAATACCAAGGAAGCCTGTTGGGTTTGAGTTGAATGCATTTCTTCCTTCTCTTGCTTGGATTCACTCTTTGGAAGCTCTTGATGGTTGAAAATCTTTAATGCTCAAATGGAATAACTCTCTTCCTATCTACTACTGTTCACTCTAGCTATTTAAGTGATTCCCCTTGAAAATAACCATTTGAGAGTGATTTGGAGTCATTCTGACCCGTCTGCACAGTCTGACAATGTATCCGTTAGGATCGGAGTCGACTCACGCGACCTGGAGTTGACTCACGCGATCTGGAGTCGACTCGTCTGTTACTGGAGTCGACTCGCACTTTACTGGAGACGACTTCTCACTATTCCAGATTTGAATTAACATGTATGCCTCATCCTGGGGTCTACTCGGACCAAACTAGAGTCGACTCGCCAACAGCTAGAGATGACTCGTGCACTTAGGGGTCGGCTCGTTCTTAGAATTTCAGAAACTCAACTTTCTGGTTTTCTTCCTCGAGTCGACTTGGATTTACTTGAAGTTGACTCAATTGACTTGAGAGGCGACTCGAGATCTTTGGAAGACGTCACATTCTTAGAGACCAAAAAATTGATTCTCTGTCTTTTGAGCTGTTCTGCCTCAGAGTCGACTCGGGCCTTTGTTGAAGTCGACTCGGCTAACTTGAGGATCAATTCTGAAACACTTGGAGTCGACTCGTTCACAGGATCTCCGAAACTGAGTCTCTACCTTTCAGACTGCTTTCCTTTGGAAGTCAACTCGGACAAACTTTGAGTCGACTCGCCAAGCATCGGAGTCGACTCACAACCTTCTGAAGTCGACTCGGTAACAGGGTCTACCATCGTTCTGTCTTTTTGTCTGTTATCCTTTGGAGTCGACTCGGTACCATCTGGAGTCGACTCGCTAAGCATCGAAGTCGACTCGAAACCTTTTGAAGTCGACTCGCTAACAGGATCTAAAATTCATCGTTCTGTCTTTCTGTCTGTTCTTAGTTGGAGTCGACTCGGATAGTCCTGGAGTCGACTCGAGCTTGCGCCAGAAACTTTAAGTATCCCGGATCGACTCGCAAAGTTCCGGAGTCGATTCGTGATGCAGACTTTGGTTCAAATTGAGTCAAATACTTAGCCAAAATACTTTGAACCAAAGCTCGAGGCACTTAAATAGAAATTCATAAAGATTTGCCTGCAACACTAGATTGAATTCATTAGAACAATATAAAACATACTCATAATGCTTTGTGCTCATCAAAATCAATTAGGAAATACTCAATCACTCCACACCCACCTATCATCCTAAACACTGTCATGCTCACTATCGAAGCCCCAGCCACTAGCGAGTGACTGGAGCCAGGAAATCTACCTCACCTCCTATTTGGTTGACCCTTTTCTAGTACAATTCTTTACAACTAGCCATCTACTGTCATCGGCCGCCGCTCATGGTGGTCGATCATTGGTCCTTCAACCGATAGTCACCATCAACAACCCTCCCTTTCATCTATTGGAGAGCAAGGTTTTGTTCTCTCTCTCTCTCTATCATTTCTCTCTCTTCCCCACTCTCTCTTGTTTAGCTCCACATGGTTTCTCTCTCTACTATCTCTCTAGGGTCTTGTTGCATTTGAGAGAAGGGCCTCTCCTCATGACCTCGATTAATCCTGATGAAGATGATCCTAACGTATGGCCACTAGGTAGCATGCCAACATCTACCTTTGCCCTTATCAAATACTACTAGATTTGGCCACCCTAAATTTTCATTAAGCCACATGTACCTTAATCCAACAATGATTAGATAAGATTACCATAATTGGACCAATCGGTATGTCAGGCAAACCCGCTTGGTCAGCCTATGAAGGTGTTGAGACTTATGATTTTTATTCTTAAAATAATCATGGCTAAATTTTTGGATATTAGGCTCTAAGGGAGATTTTTGGAGTTAATCGGGTTTGTTGGTTGATTCCACTTGCAAGGTAAGTAATGTAACTCTTTTTCCAAATTTATTTACAAATTTTAAAACACTCATGTCGTTGAATCTTTATTGTTTGTGATTTATATAAAATATTGTATTTTGTTATTGAATTTGTCATATTATGGAACATTATTCGATGCATAATTGAATGTATTGAGTTTGCTCAATTGATTTTGATACCATATGGTTTTATATATTTTTATCAATCTAAAATATGAAACATATTTTATAAAAAAGAAATTTTGATTTAAGATGGTTTTGAACTCTCAAAAAGGACTGCACCAATGGAGGTTATATGATGGTACTTGATTAATCTTGTTGGATTTACTCTGCAAAGGGGTCGGCTTGCCACAAAAGTGGTGGGCACAATGACCCAACCGATGGAGGTTAAACTTTAGCAAAGAACCTCGCCAGTGGGGATTAAACATTGACATATGTTTTATCTTGAAGGACTGTATTGCAAGAAGATGCACAATATCATGATCCTACCATAAAAAAATATGGTCATAGCTCATAATTGATAAGATAAGTTTGATATTTTGAAAGAACTTAAATTCATGAAAAGAAAATTTAATTTTGGGAAATATTGGATTTGCATCCATGATGCCTTGATAATGCTGCATATCTGATTTTAGTTTTGAATTGATGTATTTTATGTACTTACTTTTCATGAATTATTAATTATTTTATTGTTCACTTAATTTAGTTAAAATGTTTATTGCTTACTGGATTGTCTAGCTCATTATTCAATATTTTATTATTTTTATAAATTTTGAGAACTAAGCTAGTAGAGGATATGTTTGGAAGAGTTATTAGAAGCTGAATTTTGGTCTCTTTATTTAAATTAGAATCTTATTAAAGTTTGATGCACAATCTTTCAAATATCATTGTATTTTATGAGATATTAAAGTATGAATTTTAGTTATTTAAATTTAGGTTTACTTAATTGAATATTTATTCTGCTAGTTGCTTTTTGATATCATGATGAAATGCCTTACATGTTTATGAGAAGATTTCTCTATTAGTATGCAGAACTTGCTGTAACCCTAACTTACAATTTTGGATCGGAGTCAATTAATATGGTATCAAAGTAATTAAAATGGTATTAGAGCATAAGTGGATAAATTTCTAGAAAGAAGCAGATGAATGAGTATAGGTGTGTTGATACTAGGGACATTGAGATGTTACTCTATGTTGATTGTAGTATAAGTTATCCTAATGATTTTTCTATTAAGCCTTTGCAATTATGTATGAAAAGATCCCCCAGGAATTATCATAAAATTGATTCATGAGGTTTGACATATGATGGAAGGTTAGATAATTTGTGGATCATGTTATGATTAGTTGGATCTTGATCTAAATTTAGTGCAAGAGAATTGACCATGAATATAATAATACCATGAATATAATAATACAATGTGATTATGTGTTCATTAGTTTTTTAAATGAAGGATATAGTGTTTTAAGATCTTTGCAGGTAGTTGGATGATAGAGGATGTAGCACTTGGAGATCTATGTACGCCAATGAATGATAGAGGACGAAATGCTTTGAGATCTGTGCAAGCAGATAAATGATAAAAGCATAGAGTGCTTTGGAATTTGTGCAATTAGAAGGGTGTGAGAGGATGAAGTATTTTTAGATCGATGTTGGTAAATAGATAGTAGAGGATGGAGTACTTTGAGATATGTACAGGTGAATGATGGCAGAGGATGGAATGCTTTTGAGATATATATCAGTGGATGGCTGATAAAGATGAAGTGCTTTAAAATCTATGCAGGCGAATGAATGACAGAGGATGGAAATGCTTTAAGATCGATTCAGGTGAATGAATGATAGAGAAATGAGCACTTTAAGATCTGTGCAGGTGGATGGATAATAGAGGATAGAGCATTTTGGGATCTATGCAGGTGAATATATGATAGAAGGAGTACTTTAAGATCTGTGCAACTGGATGAATACATAGGATAGAATGCTTTGAGTACTGTATAGGTGGATGGAGTACTTTAAGATTTATTCAAGCGGATGAATGACAGAGGATACATTGCTTTAAGATTTGTGCAAACAGATGAATGATAGAGTGCCTTAAGATTTGTGTAAGTGAATGAATGATAAATAGAGTGCTTTGAGATCTATGTTGATTGTTGAATGATAGAGGATGAAATACTTTGAGATCTATGCAAGCAGATGGATAATAGAGAATGAAGTGCTTTGAGATCTGTACACGTGAATGGATAATAGAGGATGGGTGCTTTGAGATCTATGTAGGTGGATGGATGATAGAGGATGGAGTATTTTAAGATTTGTGCAAGTGGATGAATCATAGAGGATGGAGTGCTTTGAGATCGTGTGAAAGCCATAATCTGGTCGCTCTGAATCAAGGGTATTTTTGTCCTTTTTCTTACTTTGTTATTAGTGTCAAAGATCTAGATAGATGGTTGGGCCACATTGCAACAAAAGAAAAGTTTTGGTGGTTAATCGAAACTTTAAAACTTTTCGGGTCTAAGTGCAACTAGCCCAAACTTGAAAGGGTGTCCCTGCAATTTTTCTAAAATAAAATTCTTAAACTATGCACATGCCTTGCACGTGCAAGGGAGGAGATGAACTCCCGATGAGAGTCATCTTCTCCCTCGACACCAAGTGGGAGTTCGGCATCAGGCAGGGCTCAGGTGCTCGATCTTGACCCTATTTAAGTCCCCCAAATCCCTTCGACCTCCATCTCTGATACTAGGCCTCAGATTTGGAATTATCAGCTTTTCCGAGCTATTATCCCAATTGTCATCGACCACCACCATGGCCTAAGAAGACCGGAGCAAGGTAATAACCCTCCAATTCTTTAATTAATCATGATCTATATCTTCCCTAGCTATTATATTATGGTCACCAGCCAGCTCATCGTCAGACTTTTGTGGAGAAGGGGGGCTCTATTTCAATTCCCCAACCTTAATGAACTTCATCCCTCTCTTTCTTTGTTTTCCAGCCATCCTCGTCGTTGATGCTTCTTGCCAAAGGCAGCGACCAGTCTCCTTGCGCCGATCTCCTCCCCTTCCTCTAGTTGAGAGAGAGGTATTGTTCTCTCTCTTTCTCTCTTTTCTCTCTCTTCCCCTCTCTCTCTTATTTCTCTCTTTACATGGTTTCTCTTTATTGTCTCTCTAGGATCTTGTCGAACCCTAAAGAAGGGCTTCTCCTCAATGATCTTGATCAACCTTTATGAAGGGGTCGTAGCCCATGGCTGTCAGGCAGCTACCAGCCTCCACCTTGGCCCTTGTCGAACATCGCTTGATTCAGTTACCCTCAATTTCTATTGAGCCACTTGTACGTTAGTCCGATCATCATCAAATAAGATTATCTTGATCAAGTCAATCGGGATGTTGGGCACTCCTGTATGGCCAACCTTATAAGGGTGTTGGAACTTAGATTTTTTATTCTTAAAATAATTAGGGCTAAATTTTTGATAAAAATATAATTTTTGAATATTAGGCTCCGAGGAAGATTTTTGGAATTAATTGGATTTGTTGATTGATTCCACTTGTAAGGTTAATAGTGCAATGCTTTTTTTTAGGTTTATCCATAAATTATAAAATATTTATGTCATTGAATCTTGAGTCATATTGTTTGTGATTTATGAAACATATTATTGAATATATCATATTGTGGAACAATATTTGATGTGTGATCAAAAGTATTAAGTTTGCTCGATTGATCTCGATGGTGCATGATTTTATGTAGTTTTATCGATCAGAAATATGAAGCATGCTTTATGAAAAAGAAATTTTGATTCAAGATGATTTTGAACTCTTAGACCGACTATATAAAGGATCCTACCAATGGGGCTTGCATGTTGGCACTTGATTAGTCCTAAAGAAATTATGCAGAAAAAAGAGGCAATTTGTTGCAAAAGTGGTACAACACAAGGACCTTGCCAATGGGGATTAAACATTGGCAAAGAACCCCATCAATAGGGGCTAAACGTTGGCATATATTTTATCATGAAGAACTATACTTCAAGAAGATGTATGATATCATAACCCTACTACAAAAAAAATATGTGGTAATAGATCATGGTTAATGAAATAAATTTGATGTTTTGAAAGAAATTAGATTTATAAATTAAAAATTAAATTTTGAGAACGATTGGATTCATATGTATAATTCCTTGATAATGCTACATATCTAGCTTTGGTTTTGAATTGATGTATTCCTCATGCTTATTTTAGTAAATTATTATTTTTTATTGCTTCATTAATCTAGTTGAAGTATTCTTTGATTACTAGATTATCTTGCTCATTATTTGAAATTTTACTACTTTTACAGAGCCTAAGAAGAAAGCTAGTATAGGGATATGTTTCGAGATAATGATTACAAGCAGAACTTTGGTCTTTTTATTTTAGATTAGGATTTTACTAAAATTAAAATTAAAATATATTTTTTAGGTACTTAAATTTTGGATTTACTTAATTATTTATTTATTATGCTGCTTGCTTTATGATATTGTAATGGGACACCTTGCATGCTTGTGGGAAGAGTTCCTTATAAGCATATAACGGTTGCCACAACCCTAGCTCGCAATTTCGAATTGGGAGAGTAACAATTCATTTTCAAATAACTATAATTAGAATCCATGAACTATTACTTTGTAGGATTTTTAAATAAGAGCAATGCTTCAGTGAACAACATAAGGGCCCTAAAAGCAAAATGATGCACCATTCCATCAGAAAGTAAGAAATGCAAGTGAATAATGATGTGATGCACCTCTCCAACCATGAGAGGATGTCATAGCTAGAGTGTGTACATCTCTCCCCACAGGGAAAGCAAAAGATTATTAGATAAAGAGAGAGAGAGAGAGTATATTCGTAATCCAACTTAAATTTAATGTTTCAGTTGAGAAAGAAGAAACAAAGCTGAGTTGGGGTCATGAGTAAAGACTTCTAATTCATATCATAAGCTTCTAAAAAGTTCTCCCAAAAGAGGTATAAGCATGGGCCAAAATTCAATTCAAAGGTACATTATCCTTAATTTAGGCATGTTTGGATTATTAGGCTGAAAATTTTATGAGCTTTATAGAGGAAACTAGTACAATCAGCAAAATTATAGAATTACATACTGTAATAGACCAATATTCATAAATATCCAAGAATAGTTTTGGAGTAAGTTGCTTCGAATCTCAAAATATGAAAAGAAAAAAAAAATCTATTTTCAGCCCAATCATTCGGACATGTTCTGAAAAATTTAAAATTCCTATCCACTTATAATACTTGGTGCTCTCTTGGCGATGCATATTATCCTTGCAAGAATGTTGCAAAAAGGCACCTCAGGAATCTCTGCCACACGACCCCACATGCCCGTCACGTGATACCTTCTCTCGCTGGCGGGAGTCCCACCATCCCCAGCTCGATTCCCGTAGGAGATTCCTAAGATTTCATTTCGTTTCCCGTTTCTCTGGGCAAATTGTCATGCACGAATTGTCTTTTTCAGATTCTCAAATCGATTCCCGTGTGTGAACGCGTTTCTCGTTTCACGGTGGGCTCAGAACGGAATTTGGTGCAGGAGTCTCTTTCATAGTAGCCGTCGGATCAGGTGGGCCACTGGACATCAAGAACTGTTTACTTTTGCGGATTACGGCAAGATCTTGGTCGGACCCTGGGGCCAAGCAGTTCGACAAACAGGAGACAGCCTTTTCCACTAACTACCAGTGAACACGTGCTGCCTTTTGGAAGAGGAAAATGCCGTAGCTGTAGGTCGTCGGTGAGTGCATCCAAAACTTTTCCAGGCTCCGTACATATAATGCTGCCTTGGCAACTAAACATCCAAAAATCCCATGTATTACAACAATTTCTTGAATTCCAATAATCCCACCATGCCAAAAGGTACAGCAAACTTCTCTATCATGTACAATAGCATGAGCTTTCATAGCATTAATCTTCAAAATATACAATTCATAATAAGGTTACAATACCTGATAATAATGCTTGCTAAGTAACAATTTTTTAGAACTTTATTGCTTTATAGTGGCTGTTATTTAATGGATATAATATCCTTGCATGCTAATAGAAATGTGTGTATAATTAATATGGTTTAGGAATTAACTATAGAAGTATATGATGTATTCATTCTCATGAAAAGTCCTATATGAAAATATTAGGGCATGGTTGGTACCTTTTCTCGTCCCAATTGCATGTTGGTTGGAAAATTAAATCTCATCTCCTTTCAATGGCTTCCTCAAGCATCTCCCTCTCCTTTCGACAAAAAATGCAAAATGATCAATATAGAAGTCCCTCAATGCCAGAGAGATAGCTTGTAATTATGGAATATTCAACTTTATCAAAAGGTTTCTCAACTTTAGATGGTGGACTTCCACCTACAGATGTAACTACCATGGTTGGCATTAACATTTGAAGGAACACACTATTTATATATAAAGAAATGCTTACGACTTCAAAGGTGGTAATAAATGCTTAATTATAGCACAACCTAGTGGATGTCAACTTGTGATGATTAATGAGCTAAGTCCCTCACGCAACCGCCTAAAATTTGTCATGGTTTACTCTCCATGCTACCAATCACCCACCTACAAATTAAGTCTAGAACAATACATTAATATGCCAAGAAGAGAGTCAATCCACAATGAGGCAATGGAAGATAGCGACATTATGTCTTCATATAAACAGTACTCATCCTTCTCTCTCTACCCTCCTTGTGATCCCATGTGTGGGATTGGACGGCCAATATGGGGAATGTTCCCTTCTTTGTGGATGTCAGCCTACCTCCGTAGAAGGCTGGACATCCTACTCCCCATTTCCAAGAGGAAGTGTTCTTAGATTCCAAAATGATTGGGTTTTGATGAAGTTAGTCATGTGGAGAATCACCTAGATGCTTGGCCCTGTGCCGGCTCAATTTGGACTCAAGACTAGCTTCAAATATGCACCCACAAGTAATATCCTTTTCCCAAGCTTGATTCAATTCCTTGAACATGAGGACTTGGCCTTTGAAATGATCTCCTTACCTGCTATTTGTGCTCTAGTAATTGCTGATGCAGCTGGAGTTTGTCATGTTCGAGTTTAGCCTTCTATTTGTTATGTCTTTGGATCATCTGAGCCTACACACATAAAAAAAAATAAAAATAAAATAAAAAAGGACAGATGTTACGCAAGGGTTAGGTAATGTTGGATGAGTGGGTTACCTAATTGACATTATTTATATCATGGGTGGTAGTACTTCTATGATCTAATAAAAGGTCATTTTCGTAATTATCAAAAATAAGTTGTTTCACTACATAGAATCAAAGTGAATAACTTCATCACTTGCCTCATCAGATATGTACTACTTGAAGAAATGGCATTGTCTAGCAGCGCTCAAATTGTAAAATGGTATTGAAGCACGACCTTCTGAGTCAAATGTTATTTCGCATAGGCATTGTGAAAAATGAAACACTATGAAAGAATTGTAGTTGAGGAACTTTTTGGATGTTTAAAGTTCTTCCAAATTTCAATTTCTTTTCTTCACGAAAAAATAAAAAGATGTCTAATGAAGCCTTTTCCTTTTTGTTTTTTGTTTTGTTTGGGTGAGAAGAATAATGAACTTGATGCTTTAACCAAATTATAGGTTTCTTTTTCTATAAAAACTAATAGAGCAAACAAAAATATATATATATATTATTTGAATCAAGGGCAATGTATACATATTCACTATAGGAAAAAGTAGGAATCTCAACCCAAATTTGCTAATGCTAGATACAAGCGTTGTTAATTGACGAACCGCACCAAAATTTGCCGACGCTTTTTATTAGCGTCGAAATATGACGACACTTAAAAGCATTGGCAATGAGATATGGAGTTTTTCCGATGCTTTTTTCAAAGCATCATTATGTTATGATGTTTGAAAGTATCGTTGGAAGCCAAAAATACCATAACGCTAATAAGGGCGGTCGGGATCCATTAATATTTCCAAATTCCTAGCCTGACCTAGCCCCTTTCCTCTCACCACTGCCCACACTAAGCTCTCTCCACCTCCGCCGCCTCTCTAGTGCCAACATACATCCCCCTACTCCACCGCCTCTCTGCCGGTCTACTTCTTCTCCTCCGCCTCTCCGTCGGGCTCCTCTTTCTTCACCAGCTTCCTCTGTCATCGTCTCTTAAAGGTTTACTTCTCCTCCTCTGAATCTTTTTGTGTGAATGGATATGATGTGAAGAGATGGAGAAGAGAAAGACTCTGAATTTGTTTGTGTATACACACACAGAGATGTAGTAGGGTTTATAAGAGAACAAGACAGTGGACAACCATTTTAAACCAACCATTTTTAATTATATTTTGACTACTGCATTTGATTCATTGCATTGATATAACTTTTTGCTAAAGTCCATCAATATTTTATTCTTGGTTCATTTTATGAATGACATTTTATTTCATTTCATATACCTTCCATATTTGTACAAATGATATGTGGTTTACAGCTTGGGGCTCACTTGCTTAGTATAGGACAATCATCCCCATGCTGACAGGTACCAACACCTCAATCAAATAATGAAATAGTCCCATAATACAAACATTTGTATTCTTTTTTCAGAATTATAATCTATAAATAAAGAAACATTACATCTGGCTTAAAAGGAAAGTTTCTATTTGATCTGCAGTCCAAAGATGAGAAAGGTCCTATTAAATACATAGCAATATGCACAATACATACATAACCTGAGAGAGTCCTAGGTAAAGCTTGGCAAAGCTTGGCAAGCTAAGGTTGGAAATATCTAAGAAGCTACAATCTGAATACAAAACTCATATAACTAATAGAGTCATAGAGGAGAGATACATGACAAGAGGCACATGCTCTAAATTCACTTTTGACATAGGATTGCACCCAGGGATTATTGTATTTAGTTCAGTTGCTTATTTTATTCCTTTGTTGGGTAACCATGAGATCATTGCTTGAAAAGTTTTTTTTTTTTTTTTTTGCTAAAGACGGGTTTTCATACAATACGTGTATGAATATACCCAATAAAGTCAAAAAATACTAACTCACGGAGAGCCAGTGGCAGCTCTCCCTCCCCCACCCAAAGGGTGTACCTTGAATGATGAGCCGCAAAGGTAGCCACCCAATCGGCTGCCCCATTGGCTTCTCTAAATACATGCTTGGCCTGAACGGCCACCCCAACCCCACACATCATCCCTATATCCCGAACCAAGGGGTGGTCTGTGCCCTCGCCCCTCAGCCCCTCCTGGATCTAACTGATAACTGTGGCCGAGTCGCCCTCCAAAACAATCGAGCTAGCCTGCAAAACCTGCCTCGCATATCGAAGATCCGCCTAGGCAGCTCGTAACTCTGCCTCGAGAACCGACGTGCCGAACAACTGACAGCCACCTGCTGCCACCACTCTAGAGTGCGGGTCCCATATCACAAAATCCACACCACCTCGCGCGCCTCCATCCAGAATCGATCCGTCGAAGTTGACCTTGAGGAAACTCGGAGGTGGGGATTCCCAGGTGAAAAACATCATCTGAGGAGCTGCCGAAGCAGAGAGGAAACCCCAGGTGTCCCGAGCTATCAGAGGTCCATCTGAAGAAGATCTGATCTCCAATGCCTGTACTCGCGCGAGCTCTGCCACAAACCTCGGTGACACCCTGCGCTCACCAAAGGTGCGAGCGTTCCTTGCCAGCCAGATCTGATGTGCTGTGCAGGTCGCTCGAATAGCCTCCTGACATGTCCAAGGGTGGACCAACCACTGCTGCATCATCTGTAAAAACTAAGGCCTCCCACGCCAGACCTCCTGCGGAAACCCTGCCCACAGCCATGCCGACCTCGCCCACGTACACTGGAAGAGCACGTGGTCGACCGACTCCTCAACACTGCATGTCCCGCACTCCGCTGGGATCTCCCATCCTCGCCTGCTCAGCGCTGCTCTCGTCGGAAGACGGTCCCATGCCACCTTCCATAGGAAGAGTGCAGCCCTCGGATGAAGCCCTGACCTCCAGATCCAAGTGTAGTCCTATCCCAGCTCGTGCTCCTACTGGATAACATCGGCGAGATCTCCCAGTCTGACCCTAGATCGGTAAGAGGTGCCCCAAACCCTGACATCAGGCCCCCCACAACCTGGCACCGGAAGAGACCGGATCCTCTCAGCTAAGTATCCTCCGAACAACTGACGTAACCTGACGTCATCCCATGCTGACTCTCCTGGGGCAAGAAGATCAAAAACCCGCAACCCATCCACAGCCGCAGCATCGATCATGGTCGACCAGCACCTCGGTGGGACAGTATCCACCCATGGGTCCGCAGTCACATCAATACTCCGCCCATCATCTGTAAAAATTCTTCTCAATCACTTTTGTGCATAGGATCAAACTCAGTGATTATTATTTGATTGATATCATTGCCTTATATGGCTTATAAGGTGTTATGAAATCTACCATAATATACTAAATCTACCATATCATCATGCAAATAGATTGTTATTAAGTATTTATCTTTTCTTCCATAATGTACTAAATTTTGTTTATCTTTTCTAGATAAGTTGTAGTTCAATCAGTATTCTAATAGATTGGACAAAAGTTGGATAAATAAGTTGAGATCCAGCAAAGAATATTTGGATGGAGTTCAAAATTTTATTAAATTCACTATTGAAAAAGCTAATATAAAAAGAAAGATTTTATGTCCATGTCAAAAAAGTGTTAATTGTTCTTCTCTTAAGAACATTTGGTGTGGAATAATTTTTTAAAGAGTTATACCGAATGGATATTTTATGAAGAGTCCATATTATTGTCTCAATGTAACCAACCCTCCTATATAGAGCACCTCTCAAATTTTGGATCCAATACCATAAAAAAAAATCTTGCAGGAGAAGATAATATAAGGAGCTTACTTAGAGATACTTTTGGATATGATATTGAAAATTTAACAGATTTCAATAGAGGACAAGAAGCAGCTACAATAGGTGATGAGTGTACATTTATTAATTTTATGCATATTGAGGAACTATACATTCATCTAATGATGAGACAACTTGGTATTATAACTTGCTGAAAGATTGTGAACAAGAATTATATCTATGTTGTAAAAAAATTTTGAAGATTTTTTTGTACATTTATTTTATTTGAAATATTTGAATAGATGGTCTAGCAAGTCTTTTACTATGCTACTTCTATGATTAAATGATGCACTTTTGGAAGGTGTTATTTGGTCATCATTTTTTATGAAGGCAAAAATTAGGAAAAAAATTAGATCTTGGATGTGTGAAGATATACAATTGTCTCAATAATTGTATTTCATATCATAGTGAAAATGTTAAGCAAGAGTCGTACCATATGTGTAGATCTTTATGATGTGAACAATATAAGAAAGATGAGCATATTTGTTAAATGAAGTGGATGCTACATGGATTAAAAAAAATTAGCCAAAGTTTTGCGGTATTTTTCTTTCATACCTAGATTCGTATGTTTCTTTGAAACTCTTTATTATATTTCAAACTACTCAATGAAATATTTATATTGAAACTCTTCTCAGGCAGTTACTTTTTGTTTTATATTGAAACACTTATTTTTCTTAATAAAACTACGTATCGTGTAAAGAGTAAGATCAAGTGAGGTGCTATCCATGATACTGATCATGTATTGTGTATCATGTATTATGATACTTATGAGTCTTATTAAAACTCTGACTTCTTTAATTCAAATTAAAACTTTAATCTTCATATTGAACTATGTATTATGTATCATGTATCATATAATGTGTATCATGAATCATATAATGTGTATCATGAACCGTATATCTTCTATCATATATCACGTATTATGGATGATGTATTATATAACATATACTTTTTGTTGTAGATGAAAGAGTATGGGAGGGAGCTTAATGAGGTGGACTTTTATCGGATAACTCATAACCCACCGAGATGGAAGCTTTGTCTGAGAGGAGTCGAAAGAGATAGTTGTATATATTGATAATCAATTTGTGCAACGATTTGTAGTTTTATTTTTCAAACACTAATATGTAATTTTTTCTTAAATATAGGATAGGACTACATCCCTTATTGAAGCTCAGCTATTCGCTAATTGATAGAACCTGAGCATTATAGTCGAGTGAAGGATTATAGCATTGAAGTTATCCTTACTCAGTTATCTACAGTGAGCAGATATATTTAGGATGCTAGACATTATAGTAGCACTGCAGAAGTTTATAGTCTGAAGGCAAAGATGGAGGAGATGAGGAGGGGCCACGAGATAGAAATACAATTCTTGAGGTCTCAGCTTGACCACATCACATCCTTGTTGCATAAGTTTGTCCTTCCTCAGATAAATAACTACATCTATTTGAATATTTTATATAATTATCATATATTTTTGTATAAGCTTATTGATTTATGATACTTTGTGAGTTTTGTATTCTTAACTTCTAAAGTTTCTATCTTTTCTTGTAGGTTTCTGATACTTTCAAAGTTATCCTTACTCAGTTATCTACAGTGAGCAGATATATTTAGGATGCTAGATATTGTAGTAGCACTGTAGAAGTTTATAGTCTGAAGGCAAAGATGGAGGAGATGAGGAGGGGCCACGAGGTAGAAATACAATTCTTGAGGTCTCAGCTTGACCACATCACATCCTTGTTGCATAAGTTTGTCCTTCCTCAGATAAATAACTACATCTATTTGAATATTTTATATAATTATCATATATTTTTGTATAAGCTTATTGATTTATGATACTTTGTGATTTTTGTATTCTTAACTTCTAAAGTTTCTATCTTTTCTTGTAGGTTTCTGATACTTTCAAATAGTCGTAGAGATGCTGATGATACTGCCATGGACCGTTGATAGCCCTTAGACTATTTTTTTAGAAGTTATATGAGTATATTTTTTATATTTTTCGAAGCACATTGAGCTGTAAATTGACTTTCAATCATGTTTGACAATGTAAATATAATCATATTTAACAATATAAATATTTGCCATTTCCATATATATTACATATGTTATTATATGATTTCTATTATATATTTGGTGTATGTAAGTTCTGTTTGACTTCTATTATTACAGGTGTTTGGTGTATATATTTGTATACAGAGTTTTAATTTTTTTTTAAAAAAATAATTTACACTTACAATGCTAAAAACATAATTAAAATATACATTAACGGTGCAATTTGCATTGTTAATTAGCACCAACACTATTAAAAAATGTCGGCGATTAGCGGCGCTTATAAGTGTCATTTGTTATAACTCATGATGTGAACCAATAGCATCGTAAAATTATGTTTTCATGGCAGCATTGCCGACACTTTTGTAATGCTTTAAAAAGCATCGAAAATCTAACTCACAACGCTTTTTCGCATTAGCAAATATATTAAAAAGCATCGACAATGCCAGATATTTCTGTAGTGATTGATCTAATAAAATATATTAGTCTTGCGTTCATAGTATGAACATTTCACATGGTAGTTAAGTTATATGGACAACTTTATTAACAAAATTTGAGATACAAGTCTTTTATATGAGACTATATTTACCATGATAGTTTAAATTTGTGAGCAAAATATGTTAAATCTTCTACCTCCTTGGTTTTGTTTAAAAAAAAAGCTATTACAATCTTTTTTTAAAACAAGACATCAATTGAATATTTTCTTTTTTTTTAAAAAGCTACCATGATAAACTCAAAATAGTTCATAGGCAATAAGAAAATTATGGCAAGTATTTTGGAAAAGAAAATTTTATTTGATAAAATTGAATTATTAAGCTGTAGATATAAAAGGGCTATTGTGCACCAAAAAGAATGGACATCAGGGAATATTTTGTAGAATCTGAACAATCTTAAAGTTCATGGTATTGTGTTATTTAGCATATGAGAAGCCTTTAATTTCATTAGGTAACAAAGGGATGCATATCTTAACCTTTTAAAACTACAATAATCTTGTTTTATACTTATTCTCGATGGCATACCATTGATTTCAAATTTGAGGCATGGGCTTCATTACTTAAAGTACATACCACCAGTACAAGCTAAATTAAATAAATTATTCGTAAAACTAATAAGTGTCACATTTCTTCATGATTATTAACATATATCAATTGACAATAACCTCTACAAGCATGCAAGCTTGTTTCATTTATGAATATTAAGCTGCTATTAATAATTTGGGACTTTTTGGACAACATCTACAAAGTATATTTAAGGATGTTGATCTTATGACAAAGGAAGTGCTATCTAAATTAAGAGAAAAATGATAAGCATTTAAATAACTCTACAGCTACTTTGGATGGATTGATAGAGATGCTGTGGAGAGATGGTTATGTGTATGCATAAACTTCATCTTACCATGTGGCAAGAAAAAAAGATTGGTAACTTAAGGCACCATAAAAGGCACCTCAAAACATTTTAGGGTTTGATGGAGATCATCATCCTATTTGCAAACAAAAACCTCTTATATGAACAAACTAATGTGTATTCATGATTACTGACTATAGATGTAAAAAGATACTAGTTGATGTTGTGTATACCAACTTCAACCTGCCCCAAGTTAGGTCAAGTCAAAAAAAAAAAAAGGGTTAGTGAGGGCTCGATTGTGGATCTCGACAATTCAATTCAAAAATATATATTATACGATTTGAATTCCAACTTGGATTAAGCAAACCCTAGTGAGCATGGCCATCTCTTTTCAACATCAATTTCACAAAAAGACTCCCAAAGATAATTGGCTTGGACAAAAAATATTTCCTTTCTCTTACGCTTGGTGTACAAGCTAATTCTTTTTTGCCACATGGATAGTTTGTCATGTCAATGGAAGCTTAAAAAAAACAAACCAACCCCTCCTGAACAAACGTCGGAATGTTGGTACACTGCTTGTATCCCGATCTCCAGCCAGTCCTCTTCCCCCTCACCACCTAGCTCCGTGAATCCAGACACAACCATCCAAATCGCCTCCCACTCTCCATGATCGAGCCTTGGGCCCCTTGCGTCCACCCTCTTCCCTCGCCATCCGACTCCATTGAAGCCAAGCATCGCCATCTCAATCGCCTCCTCGGGCACCACCACCCTCTCCTCCGATTCGGCCGGCTCTCTGCAACTACCACCCTTGCTGTTGTTGTCTACTCTCGAGCTCGTTGCCTTGATCTCTCCCTCTCACTACCTGGATCAATGAATCCAAATGTCGCCCTATCGATTGCCTCTCTTGGCACCATCACCCTCTAGCTCCTCCAAGAGCATACTCTGGAACCATCCTAAATCCTCTTACTAGCCCCATCACCGCTATCCTCAAGCACTCGTTGGAAAACTACTTGTAGACTAGAAGCCATGTTAGCATCGACACATCACTGTTTGCTCGAAAGATCAGGACCCAAGCAGTGTACTAGCTAGCATTCCGCTGTTCATCCTGGAGAGAGGGACGGCTAGGATTCCATTTGCTTAGGAGAGAAGTTGGAGTGCTTCTTTTTTTTTTTCTTTCTTTCTTTTTTTATGTTAATATAATCAAATTGTCTATATGATGAAAAAATTAATTTAATATATTACAGTGCAGGATAGGACATAATTTGTCAACACACTTTCTAAGTGGCCACAACACGGTTACGCTTTTCTTTGTGCGTTCTTTCCCTTCATGCTTTTGAAAGGCATTGGTTGAAGCAAAGAAAATCGAGGAGCTTCTTTCCTAGTTCAAAGGTTTGGCTTGATGTGTCCCAAAATTTTCTTGCACCATAAGACGAAAAAGTGGGGGCATTGTGGCCCACGTGGACCGAGTCAACCGATTCTCAATCCTCCTCTCTCTCTCACACACGCTCTTTCTCTCTCTATCTCGCTCTATCTAGGGCCGAGTCAACCGATTCTCAAACGACCTCTCTCTCTCTCTCTATATATATATATATATATATATATCAGGGATGAGTCAACCAATTCTCAATGATTCATACAATTCTAGTATAGATACATTCAAACAAAATCAAAATATAACATATTCCATTAGCGTATTAGGCAGCTCAATCTCTCCAATCCAAAGAGTGTCTCTAAAATAATTAGCCATATAGGAGACCATCTAGTATGTAGCCTCGCTCCTCTTCATAGACATGCTTAATCTAAAAAGCCATTCCACCGCGAACGATGGCTCGAATGCCTTGGAACTTGTCTCATGCCCTGAAAACCAATACTATTCAATCTGTAGAAAGCCATCCAGTCTGTAGCCTCGCTGGTTTTTCAGTAGACATGCTTAGTCTAAAAAGTCATTCAACCACTAACTATGGCTCGAATGCCGAGAGGACCGGATCTTGTCTTGTCTAGTGCCCCCGAAAACTCAAAATGCTTCCCGTATAAGAAGCCGAGCATCTCTCTCTCTTCGACCTATCTATTATTCAAAAGAAAATCACCGGAGGGGATTTTGGGAATGCCCAACTCTCCCGGCCGCCCCTATGTCCTCTTCCAAATTTGACATTCCTTCCCAAAATATCCCTCCTTTGGCTCGTCTCTCCCTCTCTCCCCTCTTTAAATCCCCCTCCCCCTCTCTTCCCAAACTCTCCCTGTCTCTCTCTCTCTCCACATCTCTCTCTCTCTCTTCTAGGCGATGACGGCGCCCAACATAGAGATGATCGCAGCGTCGTTGAGGAACTGCTCGTTGGGGAGAGGAAACAGGGGAGCGGCGGCGTCCTCGTCGCCGCGGACTCCGCCTCCTCCACCGCCGCCGCGCCTGGTGGACGAGGCTGCTGTGGAGGAGGAGGAGGAGGAGGCGGAGGGAGCGGGGTTGACGGTGGAGCTGAACTCGGAGTTGCCTCTGCCGTACCACTGGGAGCAGTGTCTCGACATTCGGGTACCGCGATCTCTATCTTTCTCTCTTCCTTCAATGCCCCCAACCGCTCCAATCTCTCCTCTCCCACTAATCATTGATCATTAATGCTGCCTTCAAGGCGACGCCATGGACTCGTTTCCGGCGTCAAATCCTTCCTTCTTGTTCTCTTTGCACTACTATTTCTTGGAGTTAAGACATTAGATTGGATCATGGGTCACCTTCTACCCTTCTACCCTTCTTTAGATCTCCTTCTCTTTTTTTATCTGTTTCTTTTTAACTTCCTCCTTGGCCTGGTAACTCTTTTTCGATTACATTGCTTTTTTCATCTCAATGCCATAAGGAATGAAGATAAAAGGAGGCAAAATTGCTTCTTTTTTCTGTTTTGGTTCTCACCCTTTTTATGTTTTTCTTTCTGTGTTTGTTCTCTCCAAGCCTAAGGAAAAGAAAAGAAAAAAATGGTTGAAGGAAAAATAGGAGGATGAGCAGGGGACGCAATCTTCTCATGTCTCTCTCCTTTTTATCACGAAGGAATTGAATTCTTTGCTTCCTTTTTACCACATGGTTGTAATTTCTAACGCAAAGTTTTATCTGTTTCTCAAATCAAAATCCCATCTTTCTCTGAAAAAAGATGTCTTCTTTTATCTCTGGTTATTTTCATTGCAGACGGGAGAAATATACTACGTCAACTGGGAGAACGGCACCAGGACCACCGAGGATCCCCGGACCACCACCACCGCCTATCTAACGAGCTACTACTCGGAGGAGGAAGAAGAAGAGGAGGACACCTCCGACGAGGACAGCACCTCAGGCGACGGCGGCGACGGCGAGGACGACAGCGGCGAGCCCAGCTTCTCCTCCGGTGCCTACTCCGGCCTCTCCTCCATCTCCTCCCCTTCCCCGGGCGAGACCGCCACCAGCAACGCCGATCCCTCCGGCGGCGGCGAGATCCTCGTCGCCGCCGGCTGTAAGGCCTGCTTCATGTACTTCATGGTCCCCAAGCGCGTCGAGGACTGCCCCAAGTGTGGCGGCCTCCTCCTCCACCTCGGCCGCAACGGTTGCATCTAAAACGTGTTGGATTTTGGGTCAAACTAGTGAGAAAAAAAATTATTTTTTAAGCCAAAGTTTCGATTTTTTTTCTCCTCCTCCTCCTTTTCTGTTTCCATCTTCATCTCCTCTTCCTCTCTCCCCATCTATACCCACCTGTGAATCATAGAGATTAATCTATACTATAAATAACGGTAAATAATCCTTTCTTATAGCAATTTTCTCTCTAAGACCGTGTTTATGGAATTTTCTATGATTCACAGTAGAATTTCCTTTTTTGATATTAGAAAGAAAATTCTCTCTTTTTGTTTTTGTCTTGGTCTGAGAAGAAAGTATGCGATCTCTGTGCATGGATTCTGATTCGATTTTTCTCTTTCCTTCCCTCCACGTCTGACCGTCTCCATGCCAACTTAGCCGTACAAATAATGCCCTTTGGTGCCCCCGGTATGCTTACTCACGGTGGCCACATCTAGATCCATCTCTTTGCATGTCTCCTTTTTCATGATGTTCTAATTTAAAACTAGCTTTCCACGCGCTAGCAAAATGTACATCCATCAGATAGCTCCAGATGTCTTCACTGTAGCACACTCTCTTGTCAATGTACTTGTCAATTTGATCCTGACCCTTCAATCAGGGTTGGCAAATGTCCACCCAATACAAGCCGGGTTGGATATATGATAGACCAAAAATCTACCAACTCGAACCTATCATACTTATTAAAAGATAATATAATCCAACTTACAATAAATTGAATCAAGTTAAACAAATTAAATGATCGAGTTTGCATAGCGGCAAGGCTGCAGCGCGAGTAGCGTCACAATGTATGTTTGGGTCTATGGTTGGAACTAAAACGAGGCAATGCATTAATTGTCAATATGTTGCAAGAGAAGCATATAAACAATGGTTTTGGCCTCATATTACTGGGGCCTTTTGATGTCTAGCATAATATTGGCTTGTATATCATTTCCTTTTAAGATGAGCGTGATCTGTGTTATGTTTAGACATTCTTGGCCTTCTTCTGAACATTCTAGCTCCACATGAGAGATTTAATTAGCTTAGTCTCATGATATTTCTTTTACATTTTATTCCCCTCACTTTTATCCTACTGCCACGAGCTATAGGGAAAAATTGATACGTTTCCATCCCATGGGACAAGAAACCTAGGGACAGTTCATCTTGCAGGCGCGCGCGCGCGCGGAGAGAGAGAGAGAGAGAGAGAGAGAGAGAGAGAGAGAGAGAGAGATTAAAAGTGGAAGCACAGTGCGTCTTTTATGTCTCGTGAGGTGGGGCAAAACCCTAAAAAGCAAGGGACTTGGAAGTAATAAAAGGCACATCGAAGTGTTCCACGTATTGTAAGAAACTCCAAGGCATTTTATGTAGTATACTGGGAAGGGAATAAAGTTGGGGTTGAGAGAGTTAAGTGCACTGGACAAAGGAACCTTTCCTCGGGTTGGCAGAGAGGAATCTATGCAGTGGGGAGAGCCACTGAGAGCAGAACTCAGCAGAACAGAACACAGCCCACCCACAGAACCCGAGAGAGAGAGAGAGAGAAACTCACACTAGTCCGCACAACAATCCCCAACACCTCTCTCTCCTTTTGGCTGGTGAGAGCCCACCACCTTAGAGGCCAGCCAAAGAAGACAGGCTTGTGATAGGAGGCAGAGGGCAGCAGCAGCAGCAGCTGCTGCACTATCTTTCCTCATTGTTGGCATCCCGCAATCACCTTTGGGGCACTTTTTCTTCTACAATGGGTCAGCTCCTCCAGCTCTAATCTGCCCCTCCCCTGTTTTCATGTAAACTGCAAGTGAAGTCGTGAGCTGCTTTTGGGATGAATGCTCCCCTTCTGAGATATGTGGGTGTTGGGGGAAAAATGGGTTGCTCCAAAACAAATGGGCGCATGGCCAGCACGTGCCTGCAGGCGCCCGACCTGAAGGCGCTCGACCTGGAGGCTTCCGCCCGACTTTAAGTCATGCAACCGGGCCCGACGTCCGACCAGGCGCTCGACTCCGAGACGCCCCATCCAAGCACTTGACCTCGGCATCCTCGACTTCGGGAGCCCGACCTCCCGACCATACCACCCACCTGATGCGGTCACATCTTTCTGCAGCTCCACCAGGGACCATGCCCTGCCACCGCTGTCAACAATTAATGTGCATGGCCTCTGCAGACCTCCGGCTCACTCAACAATTAATGCGCATGGCCTCTGCTGATTTCCGGCTCACTCAACAATTAATGCTACCTACGGACCTCAAGCTCTCCACGGCAGTCAGTCACGATGACTCGCTGACTCCGACCTGCTCTCCCACGGCAGTGCAATAATTCGTACGATCGTGCATTAATTCATACGACATGCTCAATTATACGATAACTTGTTCGCCCCGTCACATCATAAGTAATCCAGTACCCCTCTATAAAAAAGGAACCCCTCCATCTTAGAGGGGGCTGGACTCTGAAAACTTTGGACACATATTTCCTCTCCTTGCACCATCTGCCCCCTCTGACTTAGGCATTGGAGGGCCGGTGCCGGAAACCCCGGCCACCGGCTTCTTGCAGGTCCTCCGGATGACGCCACACGTCGACGATCTGCCGCCCACCATCTCACGCTAGAGCTCCTACCTCTCAGCCGAGTGGTCACCCCGGGTCCAATTTCTAGCAACAGTTGGCGCTAGAAGAGGGGCCCGAGTTGTGGTCATGAAGTTGAGAAGCAAAGGAGCCTCTAACGCCTCCCGGCGTCCCCCACCAAGTCCTGGATGCTCTATCCAGGATTCGACATCTCCGGCTGATCCAGTTTTCCAAGTTCGACCGAAACAGTTTGACACCCTGGTGCAACAGATTCAAGCCTTGGTCGCAGTCGTTCAAGGTTTGCAACGTGAGGGAGCCCCACCTATGCCGCCTCCGCATGCCCAGGTCCAGCCGGTGCTTCCTCCAAACGATTAGATATTTCAGATAACTTTTGTTTTTCTTTTGGAACTTGATTTTTTCTTTCAAAGGTAGATATTTTCTTTAAGTTCATTTCAACAGATTAATTCAATTAAGTATATATTCAATCTACTTTCTTTCTATTTTTGTCAGCATCAAATAAGTGCATATTGATATTTAGAGAATGTCGAGGAAATTAAAGAAATAGGGAGCTTGTCTCAATTATTTATCAGAGCAATGGAAGATTTTAAGGATTCAAGCTTGAGAGATCAGATTCCATGTATTAGAGCTTTTTAACAAGAGTTTTTAACCAAGCTTTTAGCGAGGTGTTAGAGATTTAAATATTCCGATTTAATGTATTAGAGTACTTTAGGTTCAAGAGTTAATTTTCTTCAAAACTTCAGACTTTATCATTATATTTTGTATTGAATTAGAGCTGAAATTATATTGAGCTTGTAATAGGATAGGTTTTTTGATCTACTAATGTCAAAGCTTGGAATTCCCTCAAAGTTTTTACTGCATCAGAGCAATTGGTGTTAGATGATCTAGAAAGATTGTAGCAAAGCCATGCCTAAGCTGTTAGATCAATTCAAGATCAATTCCATTCGTGCTAAAAACATCAATTATCAGAGATATAATTTATGTTGCAATAAAGAAAGAATCATAACAATGAATAAGAAGCACCAAGGCTAAAAAGCATGTATCAAAGCTATGAAAGAAAATATGTATCAAGGTGAAATCTAGGTACAAATATTAGTAAATTTTGAAATTAACTTCTTTTCAGAGCACACAACTTAACTTCTTGATGTGTATCAAAGAAAAATTAACTTATTTTTGAATAATTGCATATATTTAGCAATGCTTTTTATCTTTCTTCCTGTTTTTGTAGAAATCTTTGAAGTATGCCATTAAGTTTCTTATGATTTCGCCCCCTCAAATCTTCTCTCTCCTCCTTTGAAGTGTGCCTATTTTCAGTTAATTATTCCTTTCAAAGCTTTAGCAATATTTGAATAGTTTTTAATGAATATTTCAGTTTTAATAGTTTTAGATAAATATTTTCTGTGCATTATAGCTTATCTTATTTTTGCTTTCCTTACTTTAAATTACAATGCAAATTAAATCATTAGGAGATTAAACGTATCAAAGCTAAAACTTTTGAGTCAGAAAAGTATTGGATCTTACTGACCCAAAGATTGATTTTGATGATCACAAAACTTTGAAGTATAATTACTAATGTTTGTGTTGTAAGAAGAAAGAT
>JAOXJJ010000002.1:9119028-9148552 GCA_025769935.1 Phoenix roebelenii | reverse complement strand
TTTACTTGTAATTGCCTAGAGCTTAAGTAAGTAACATCTTATCATCTCGCTGCATTCAATTCAAAGTAAAAATTAGGGAACATAATTTTTAGAAAACCCAATTCATCCCCCCTCTTGGGTTGTCACCTTGGGCAACATATCTGGAATTATGAATGCAACAATTCAAAGTACTAAAGTATCATTCATTACAGAGAAAGTATATTAAAGAACAAAGCATTATAGTTATTTAAAATTCATAAGTTTTAATTATGTATTGGAGTTTACAAAAAATAGTACGGCAAAGATTTAAGAGAAAAGCTAATTTTCATAATTTCAAGTTTGTATTCCACATGTTCAGAAACAACAGCAGAATATTCATGCTTGAGCAACGAAATTTATGCACTAATTGATATTTGCTCCCCCTAGATTTTTTTGCAAGTATCCTCTCCCCCTTTTTATCACATTGTTCTTTTGTTATTTTAAGTATGGTTCTTTTTGTGAGAACCCATGCGGACATGTATTTAGTCCTACATCAGTTATTTGCTAGGTAGATCTTGAGTATTTATATAGGATCAAGAAATTCAAATAATACCTTCCGGCTAACCATTTTAGATGAGGTTATGAATTGTGACACTTTTAGATGTAAGAGATATTTTACATAAATATTTTAAAAAAAATTATAATCTACTTGCAATTATATGCAATGACGAATCAATCATACCTTAGAATAATTTAAGATTTAAAGTTTTACCTCACACTTCTTTCTTTAGCTTGATTAAGGTGCTCAAGGACGTGCTTACTGGTCTTAGCTTCTTCATCCCAAACCTTATTAGTATCTTTTTTATGCACTTTGTTTGACTGACGAAGATCCTCTTTACTGCTTGCAATTTCTCCCAACATTGCCTTAGCAAAGTCTCATAGAGAGATTCATTAGTAGCACTAATTTATATTCATTAGGCATGGATTAAAGTCCACAATGCATGAAAGTGATAATAATGGTTTATTAACTTATTAATTACCTTTGATGACAAGAGATTCATCAAATCAATCCTTTCTACCGTTATTTTAGTTCTAACTAATGTATCTACTATTCAAACTCATTTAATTTATTTCTAGGGATCCATTTTGTTCCATTTAATG
The DNA here is from genome assembly GCA_025769935.1 of Phoenix roebelenii. Taxonomy (NCBI): domain Eukaryota; kingdom Viridiplantae; phylum Streptophyta; class Magnoliopsida; order Arecales; family Arecaceae; genus Phoenix; species Phoenix roebelenii. The sequence continues at coordinate 9,147,433 of JAOXJJ010000002.1, read as the reverse complement.
TTAAATTATATTACTTTCTGATAAGCATACTAGATAATTTTTTTTTTCATTTACCCAAAACTTCATTCATAATGGTCCGAAACAATAGTATGATTGGGGTAAGTACACCACTCGCTTTAAATACAAGAAGCTGGGTAGGTGGATTAGTCTGAGCGGAGAAAAAAAAAGTATTGATCTTTTTGTGCAAGCTGGTCTTAAGCTCATTGATGGTGTTGTTTGTAAAATTAGAAATGCGACCAAGCATTTGAGAAATTCAATTGTAAAGAAGAAAAAGTTTCATGAAATTGCCAAAAAAAGATTGTGTTCTGATTATTGTGTTAGATGGAAAAAGATTGTGTTTTATGATGTGACTAACCAGTTTTCTATTATTCAGTAGCCAATAGCCAACATTTATTTTAGAAGGGTGTGGGAGATTCATAGAAAATTGATAGAGACTGCTAATAGCCCAAATGATTTCATGGTTGACATGGTTACAGAGATGCAAGTAAAATTTAACAAGTATTGGTCATAGTGTACAGTTTGATCTCGTTTTATGGTACAGTTTGAATCCCCATTGCAAGTTAGAGTTAGTTAAATATTGTTATGCTAGACTTTATGGAGAGATTGGTGCTAGGGAGATTGTTCAAAACATTAAGAAATTTTTTTATGATTGTTTGAGCAGTATAGGTTGCATTCAACTTCAGTCTCTTCTTCCAAGGTTGGAACTTCTAGTCACTGTGATATTCGGAAGAGTGATAGAGATCGTTTTGAAGATTATAAATTGCTTTTGAGTAAAAACAAAATAACCTGACCATGGGAAGTCACAATTAGATGTTTACTTGGAGGAGCAAAATTTTGGGTTGCATATCTTGATATTTTAGGATATTGAAGAGATGCTATAGGTCATTTTTCCAAGCTTGCATTGATGGCTTATGATATTTTAACCATGTCCATATCAATAGTCCCTTTAGAGTTTGCCTTTAGTATAGAAAAAAAAGTTGATAAACCATTGGCGAAGCTCACTTTCACCAAAGATAATTCAAGCTATTGCATGTTACGAGGATTGCTTGCATGCAAAGGGCTTCTCATTAGGTAATATTTAAATTTTTATTTATTCTTATTTTTTTCTCTAATATTTATCTGAATAAACTATTTTTTTTTGTTTTATATTTATTTGCTTTTAAATTTTTTTAGAACGATCGAGTGTTTGAGGAGCTAATATAGAAAAATCTAGTAATGATGAAGATGACGAGGAAGAGATGGAAGAGGGATTAGAATGTTCGGTCATATAGATATTCTATCAATAACACCAACAATTATTCATGTTTAATCATTAACAATTGTTAATGTTTAAATTTTTGTGTTTGTAGGTTCTAAGATTTAGAAGTTACAAGGATGTTCTTCTGCTATTGAAATGGCTTTAAGAATTATGGTTACTTTCACTTAGTCTCAAATGCACAATGATGTTTGTTTGTTTTAATGTTAATGGGACAATATAATTTGTACTTTGTCTAAATGTGTAATTATCTAAATTTATAATTTCCATTATTGGACACTAATTTTTAGGTTTTTGTTTCTTTCTATTGGCTTGAACCTAAAAATCTTTTTTTTTCAAAGTTTGTAAATATCAGCAAAGCTTGGAACCACCATTGCCACTACCTAGCCTATATGATGTGTATTTTTAATTTCCCAGGCTCCATGCATGTCATGTAGAGGCCACCTATCCTTTTCATTGCCATGGAAGAAATACAATAAGAACCCCAAATGTCATAGGGAGCAACAGGTGTTACCAGGGATACAAATGAGCTGGCTTGCTTTATGGGCCTAAATTTGCCACATTGTTTGGGCTAGTTTATCAGACCTATCTTATGACAAGAATTGGACATCTTTGGTCTGAAACGAAGCCCGTTGCATCCTTAGCCTTGACCAAAATGTTTGTCTCAAAGTTGGCACCACAAGCTCTCTGCTGAGCCAGGTAAGCTGGTGGGGCAACAAGACAAAAGTAAAATGCATCCTATAGCCCTATAGAGCGTTATCAAGCAATGCCTTGTTCTCAGTTTGAATTTTGAACTTAAAATAGCTTAGCCATTGCTGGTTCCACTTCTAAGCAAAAAAATAAAAAAAACCGAGCACAGCGAGCAGGCATGGAGCTGGCTTTGCAAAATTGAGCTAGGCTTAGGCAAAAATTTAAGCCCGATGGTCGGATCGGGTCGGACCTGGGCATAACCATTGAGTCTAACTTCTACAATAGAACCTAGCCCAAGCTCGACCCAGCTTAGGGTTTGATCAGCTCTACTCATGATGCATCATAAATACCTAGCATGCCATCCTCGTATGAAACACCCCTTAAATGAAACTTTTAGTAAAATATAATCATGCATTTGCTCGCATCACAGCTAGGCATGTATCTCACCAAATTTTTAGTGCTAGGGGGGATCCCTTTTTGTGCACACCAATAGTCCTCCAATCTCGCGGCACACAAACATCTGTTGTAACTCACATGATTTGATGCAATGGGAGGTCATCGATTATAAAATTGTCGAACCAATGCTAGTAGGTCTGAGAAACTTTTTATGCGCACATTATAGGAATCTCAAAACATATTCTCCTGGTCAAGCTATCCATGCGCCAGATTCAAGCTTAACTTATCAGAAAATTCGGAATAAATGTAGCCAATTAGCACATGCTTCAAAAACTTTAGAGACTGCTTGGTTTGGGGTAATTAGCATGAAAAAATAAATTCAATGTCAGATTTCCATGTTTGGTATGAAAAATAGATAAGAAAGATAGTAAAATAAGTGATAGGCCACTGTCTATTTTTCTGAGAAAGAATGTAAAACAAATCCTGACTACTTTCCCACACTAGATTACCTAGTAGAGGTAACCTAAAAATTATCTTTTTTTTGACAAAAATACCCTCAATTATATTAGATGAATTATATTATATAATTAATATTAATTATATTAATATATGTATATACTTATATTCAAGAGATCATTGCATCTTTTGTGCAAAACAATAGTCTTAGCATTCATTCACAAACACTTGAATGGTTTACACCATCATAATTTGCTGCAAGGCAAGCCTAGCAAGTCCCTGAAACGGTGAAATATCAGATTCACATGCATATGTCCAACGAGCACAGAGGAGAATTTGGCAGGCCTTTCAAAGGGTAAAGCCAAAAGCCAAAGGGTAGTGAAAGAAAAGCTGGTCATCTTTGGGAACAACCGGGGAGCAAAAGAAGAAAAAAGCCAAGGGGCATTGTGACCAAACATAGAGAAAGATGAAGGAAGGAATGATGAGTTTCAAAACAAATGCTGCAGTTGAGGGCATATATGTGGCTTTGGACTATTAAAAAAGACAATACCCTCTGACAAGCTTCCCCCCTGCATCAGCCCCAATCACCCTTCTCCCATCTCTCGCTCTACATACTGGTAATGAGTGCTAAAATAAAGTTAGGTAGAAAGTTTGGAACATGGGAATTCATAGACAAAAGGCTGAACATTTGCAATGCAATGGTAAGAGTGGAAGCAATTCAGCTATACAGTTTCAAAAGAATGGTATGGAAAGTGCATACTCTCTGTAATGTAGTGGGTGGGAGCAACAGTTTGAGAATAATTATTAAAAAGTATTCACAAAATCAAGCTGCAGTGAAGCAAATGGGAAGAAAGACATTAGAATTGATACATGGCCTATAAAAGACATGAAACAATACAGTGTTTACAAGTAACTTGCATACATTACAAAAATCATTGTCACTTTTTTTTTAACTATTGTTGGTCTCTTCCAAAGGTGTTAGTCAATAAACACCTGCCATTACTTTGCGGTGTTTTAAGGGCTATCAAATGACAACACAACTAAGCACAAATGCATTGTAGCTGTTTTCTTTCCCTTCTAGGATTCACTTCCTATAGTTTCGTAGATTGATGAAAGATAGAAAGGCAATCAATGGGAGAGAAAAAAAAATATGCTTAGTTAAAATGTCAACGTGATCCTTTAAGAACTATCATAACAAACAGCAAATTCTAGAAGAAAGATATCAAAAGGCTACAAATCTGGGATTGGTATTAAGCCACCCTAACTTCAAACTACAAACAAGTCTAAACAAGATTGTGCTACCACTATGGAACAATAAAGAAAACACCACGAAGCAAAATAATATTACCTTATAGACTCATAATCGCAATATAGCCATGCCAGCAAATACTATAACATCCAGACAAAATCTGGAGCATCATTCCTTGGTCCAGCCACAGTCCGATAAACGTACATCTTCTCCACTTTGTGAAGGTCACTAGGATTTTCCTCCATCTCATCGCTTTCATCCCTTTCATTTATGACCTCCACATTGAGCCTTGGCATCTTTGCCGCAAGTGTCTTGCAACCCCTTAGGGTAATCTCACAGGATGACATCCAAAGGGATCGCATTGTTTCATACTTCCCCACATCCTCCAAAAGCGCGGCATCACCAAATGGGCTATCCCGTATTTCCAATTTCCTCATATTTTTGCATCCGTTGAGCACATACATCATTCCCTTATCACTGTCACCAGCAAATGCAATTGAGAGCATCTCTAGGCGTTCTGCATACATGCCAATGTACAAGAAGACCTGGTCTGTGAGAAGGCCGGATAATGACAACCGCCTTAGATCTTTACATGACTGCACGATTGCCCCAAAACCTTCATCCAATGGCTGATTAGTCACTGGGTCAGGCTTCCCTGGATCAAGGATACATAATCTGAAGCGTATGAAATTTGGGCAATTCTTCGCAATGGTGATGAGCGCAGCATTCGTCATTTGATGGCAGAAGTACAGCAAGGAGTTCAGCTTCGGGCATCCTGAGGATATGGCCACCAGCCCTTCCTCTGTCACAACAGCAGTTCCTGCACCACAGACATCAGATGGGAACACCCTCAACTCCTGCAGCTCTTTACATGTGCTGGCCACAACTGCTAATCCTTTGTCTCCAATGCAATCCAGTACCTGCAGAAGCATTTGAGCCAGTACTAAGTCATTTTGACACATAGCAACCCGGTTAATTCCAAGGAAATGAGCCAGCAAGAACTCACCCAAAGCCGTTGAAGTTTCAAACACAGACGAATCAGCTTGATGAGGTCAGCACCTTGAATTGCTGGGGCATAGCTCAAGTTTAGACCAGTCAGGTTTCTGCAAATGGGATACACGGCTGGAAGGCAGCGGGGTGAAGCATCCCAAAACCCAGACAAGCTTTTCAGTAACTTGCATTTAGTGAAGTTATTCATCAGCCTGTGATAAGCTTCAGCACGGTGGTCCATGGTGAATGAACCAGTGCCCAGGTCGACCAAGTGGGGTGCCCGAGCAAGGATCTTGGACAGTGAATCAACAGAGACAGCACGATTGAGTCGCAAGGTCCTGATGTTTGGACACCGCGCAACGAGCCTCTCCAATGCACTGGCATTCACGTCTCCCTTCAAACAGGCGAAATTCAGGGACACAAGCGAAGTACAGGAATCAGGGAAGCAGCTGAGCCATTGAGGCCCACGATCTTCCACCTCATTTTCCTGTAAATCTAGCTCCCTAAGGACCCTAACAACCACAAGAAAAGTTTAATACCATCCGAACATCATCTATGGTTCAACCAGAATCCAAGTTTGCATAGGTTTGTACTTTGCCTATATAATAAGAATAATAGTAAATGGTTTCTCAAATAATAACTTCATACAAAAACATCATACTGCGTCGATCCATAAATAATTGAATACCAAATTAGTACACGAAAATTATTTCAACACACACACACGCACAGATCAGAGAAACAGAATCCAGCGAGAGAGACATGAATCAAAGAAGAACACTAAATAATTAGCAGAAACAGGCATATAACATGATAAAGATTCGATTTTTACATCAATTTACGATACAAGAGCTGCAAGATCCAATTTTGAACCCACCTATCCACTAGAGAATGAACGGAGAGGTGTGAGGAAGCTCACCTGCAATGGGTGGCGATCGCAGCAAGCCCGTCGGTGCTGAAACCCTCGCAGCTGACGAGAACCAGGACCTTGAAGTTGGGGAAGGAGCGGGCGAGGAGCTCGAGGCTCTCGTCGGAGACGACCATCCTCTTCAGCCGGAGCTCCTCGAGGCCGGGGCAACCCCGGGCGAAGGCCTCGATCCAGGGGAGGGCGAAGCCACCCCAGTCATGGGGAACCAAGTTGAAATCCGCGAAGTGGGGCTTCCCTTTGACGCTGAGCGACCTCACGCCGGGGAACCTCACAACCACCCGCTCCGGCCGGACGGCGTAGCAGTTCCCGACGAAGACGCTCCGCCGGCTCAGCCTCTCCACCCGATACCATGCCTTGCATACCGTGGACACCGTGTTCCGGTGACGGTGCGATTCCAGGAAGTCGAAGATGTGCTCCACCACCTCCTCGGGGAAGTAAGTCATGGCAGAAAACTATCACCAAAGCTCTCTCCTTTTCTTCTCACTCCCTTCCCCCTCCTCTCTAGGATCAGGGTTCCCACAAGAAGACGATAAAATCGCTAACATAAGGCGCTAAATTCGTCATAGGAAGTAAGATCCCATCTTTCCCATCCCTCTCTCCTCCCGCCCCTATTTTACATCGAACAAACCAGATCTACTCCATCGAGACACCAAAACCAACACCAAAAATAGTAAAAAAAAAAAAACCGTCTTTCATACAAAAATCCACGGGAAATCGACCTCTGAACACTCTAAACCAAGGGAAAGAATCATCTTTCCGCTTCGGATCACATCCCAAACAATTCGGAACAAATATTGGGGGAAAGCTCACTCTGATGACATCGAAATACTCAGAAAGAAAAAACAAATCCGGAAGAAGGCCAGGTCACTGCATCTCCAATCAAGTACTCGATCTAAATTTTATCAAAAAAAAAGTAATGAGAGAGAGAAGAAGAAGAAGAGATCTCGGAACGAGGTATAAAGAGAAGAATAACCTCAGCTTCTATTCCCTTCTCTCCTCTTTCTCCCCTCCTCTCCTTTCACCAAACTCTCTCTCTCTTCAGCACTCTCCGTATCGCTTTAACCGGAGTTAAACCCGGGTTAGTTCCGGCAACCCCAGTTCGCTAATCGGACGGCCCGGTCCACCTGACGGTTTGCGTGGACTAATCCCAACCGTCCGATCTCATCCACGCCGGCGTCCTTATCCGTGTCTCGGCAGAAATACCCCCGGCTTTCCTCAAAATTACGCAAAATGCAACGGCTGGGCGACTTCTGTAATTATTTTGTTAGTAACGGAATCGATAAGTTTATAATGATTAGTTGTGACAGCACATAAATTATTAAAATATTGAAATTTTGATGAATTTTTCCGGGGGAGAATATTCGGGAAGGAGAAGACGGAAGATGGACGGCTGTGATGTCCTGATGGGCCCCACTTGAGCAGTGTTCCCCAGAGCGGGTGGTGGTGGTGACATCAGAATAGGACCAAAGGAAGTACTTAGTACAGTCCTTCCGCTCTCCTTTCCAATAATATGATATCGCGTTCGGTGGAAACCGGATCTGCACGAGGTAAGTTCTGATCGTGCCACGTTGAGGAGGATGAGATCGGACGGTGAGGATCACGCGAACTGGATGGGGTCCAGTGAACAGTGGATGGGATTTGGGGGTACAGATATTTAGATTGCGGAACGTGGGACGGACGGCTGTGGATGAACAGGGTGGGAGGCGGGTTTTGCGCGATTGTGGGTAGCGAATGGGTTTGTCGTCTTGTTCGGTGGGCGAGAGAATGTGGTTTTTTTTTTGTGAGTTTTTTTTTGTCATGTTTTGTGGCTATTATGGTCCAATCATATGACGGGGTGGAGCGGGTGGGGGGTCTCTGTCTGCTACCGCCCGGATGGTTGCACCCACTGAGCCACCCACAACGGTCAAGGACTTTTAAGGTGGGGGGCCATGGTGGGTGATGTTGATGCCTAAGACTGTAAATGGATTGTGTTGGACTCATGACCTGAACGACCCCATCTGCTTAGATCCGGCACAATCCATTTTGAAAGATTTGTAGGGCCGAATTGGATCATAAAATTGGACCTATTCAATTTTTCATATCAGATCTAGATTTATTGAATTCAGACCCAATCCGACCTATTTGAAATTTTCAATCCAACAACAGATCCAATTCGAACCTACAGATCGTGCAAATAAGTTATAAAACCATAGATAGGTTGACCCGAATCGGACTCGACCCGGATCCAAATTTTTTGGATTGGGTTCGGATTATACGTAGATCCGACTCGACTCGAATAATCCGTTGGGTCAAAAATTATAGTGGTGGACTCAACCCGACTCAATTTTTTGTTGAATTGGGTAGGGTCCAAAATTAGAAATCGAATAAGGAAGCGGGTTGAATCAGAGTCACTCATGATCCGATCCGACCCGGCCTATTTGCACTCCTATTGATGTTGTAAAAGATAAGGACTCTTCAATGGATTTGAATTTTCAAACACAATCATCTTTTGTATTTTAGATATTAGATTTTATATGATGGAGTTTGTTTACATGTGCTCCTGTCTGCTTGATAAAAATATTATTTAGCAACTTAAATCATTTTAAAAGGCACCTCAAAATCATACCATGCATAAATGTGGAAGGAAGCAATATGATAAAAAAAAAAAATTATTGGACTAGGTCCACCGCTGAGCTGATGGACTAATCCAACCCTGAACTAATATACATAAACATTCATGTATTGCTCCTCTTCCAAATTTTTTTTTCCACTTTTATGCATATTGGTTCATGGTTGGATTGGTCCACCTGCACCTAATCCAACCTTTTTTTTTTTTTTTTTGGCAAAGCGTGGAACCATACAATAGTGAGAAGATGAGTTTGGGTATTCTTGTAGTGGGTGTGGCAGGTTTGTACTCTTCTAGTTTCGTTGTCTTCTACTGGTCACGGGTTGTGCTCTTAGACACCCATGAAGAGGACTGCAAAGAGATAGATTAAAAATTACAGGAAGATGATTTGGTATGCAGCATATATAAGATGGTGTCACGCATAACTACATAAGTGGAAGTCGAAGGCATTGTCTATTTGCTTATCTCCACTCCTGTAATACCTAACAAAATTTCAATGCTTTATTGTTTTTCTAAGAAAATACTAAAATTTAAATTTCTAGTGGGCTGTTGGTTGTAAATAAGAGATCAAGAAGGAGACCAATCAAGAGTAAGGATTATAGAGAATGAGGATCCTGCCACCTCAAAACTTTGATGTTGTCATGAGTCACCTCATAAAAAAGTCTATGGCATCTCATGTAAGGTGGAAGTCGGCAACTACTACAACCTCAAAAGTTCGTAATGAAGTCTATGTAGCTTGACTGCACTGGCCAATATCCTTGAACAAAATCTTGGAACAGTTATCTAATTGGTTGCAGCACTAAATGAAAATTTTCATTATTACTATTATTAAGAGAGGAAAACATTAACTAAAGTTCGACCTATTTATATTATGGCTTGTTTGATTTAGATATAGCAAATTGCAGTAAAGATTTTTCCTTTTTTAATCCTTCATTCCACTCCTAAATTTCTCCATATCAAAGTCCATAAGCATGGAAAAATACAGATCCACACCCAGCCAAATGAACTAAAAAAAATGAGTATGTAAAGAAACATGTCAAAAATGTGACTATATAACCTTCCATTCTTTCTTGCAGCTACCCATAATTATTTTGGTTCCCTTTCTTATCCCATTTTATAATCTAATTAATTAGACTTGAGCACCCAGCCACAAGCTTAATGCCACAAGGATTTATTAGTCTAGATCGGTCCTTCTCTCAATAGTTTAAGTTTTAGGTTGCAAGTCCATGCTAAGTAGTATGGAAACCAAATCCATTATGCGTCTCAACTTTTATTTGTCATTGGAGCTTCTCACTGGAATATACTAGGATCGAGAAAGATCTAGTAAGGTCAACTAGGACTTGGGCCATGGGTGGATCCCTCTATCTCGAGTAGGAGCTAACCATAATGAGGGCGTCAGAAGATTAGATGGAGGAGATTATCATAATTCCATATTGACTAATAAAAGGAAACAAGGATGCCCCATGAATTTATTAGCGTGAGCCGATTCTCTTCCTAATAGCTTAAACTTTGCAGCTGTGAGTCCATGACAATAAGCAAACCACCCTATTACATGGAATGCCCACTTGGATAACTATTTGTGGTGGGCTGCCAACACAAACGATGAAATAATAATATTGGCCATGATTAATATATAAGCTCTACAATTGGGCTTTAGATGAATACGAAGGTTTGCTTGAAGATTTCAAAAGCTCCAACACCATTGGGCAAGAAGACTAGGATACCAAAAGAAATCTGCAAGCATGTGGTTAGAGGCAATAAATATAGTGAAGGCATGGTTTGATGGGTCAGCCAAGCATCTTTGGTTGGTAGGGATCATGACCCTTGGAGGGGCTTAAATGGTGCCTGACTTGTTTCCTTTTTGTCTTTCATTGGATGGTTGCGTAGGGGAATCGAGAGGCAATGGTGGCTGGAATCTGATCATGACCTACAGCCTAACGATCGGGGCCACCGCCGACTAAAAAGGAGGGGGTTTAGGCAGAGAAAGGTGATTACGTGACACAAAAGCATTGCTATACTTATCGTAAAAAATCGCAATATTAAGCAGCTTGTGAAAGGCTTAATTCATGCCTCTTGAACATCATTTGGTAGAATTGCATCCGTGTGAGGGATGTCAAAGAGAAAAGTAGAAGCCAAGTGGAGAGCAGCTTTAGAAATTAAGAAATTAGAGCTTGTAACTAACCTAAGAGATCTTATTCACTGTAAAGTTATTTGCAACTACTCCCTCAATGCCATGAGAGGGCAAAAAAGATCAAGGCTTTTGTACAGCGGTCCACCTCCCTGGCCAACAAGGCCACCATGGTGCAATCTGATGTCAAAGAAACAATGTGGTCCAATTCTGATGCTGCAAAGATTTTGTTCCTCTCTTTGATCAATCCATACCTCACAAGTCAAAAAGAATTTCAACTTTTCAAGATGCTTAACAAGTGCAGCTTTTCTTCCTCTTCCTCTTCTCTTTTCCTTTTTTCCTTTTTTCGTTTTTGATCACACTGGTTAAGGATTGTTGAAGTCCAAACCATATATAATTGACAATTGTGGAATTCAATGGCTATGGCTCTATAATGTCCCTTTTGACACACAACCATCCGATCACAATTTTTTTTTATTCTTTCTTAATCACATTCGATATTGTGTTCCTAACACACAAAAAAAGGGATATTATACCATTCTTTCTTTTTCCCTTGTCAAAGTCAACAAGGAGGTGGAATATGAAGGAATATCTGATAATGGGATTGACAATAGATCATGATATTGAAATTATCCTTCTGTACATCTTCAGAGACTCACAATTGATCATACATCTTAGCTGCCTCAAGACTAGCTGCCTAACTAGAAATAAAAACTAACCGCTTTGACAAGTTACTTTTCATTTTACGAGCTAGAAAGACATATCCCCAGAAAAAGTCATCTACGAGTAGTTCTCCAGCTCCGACCGGTATTTGTTTTGTTTCTCTAGCCAAGATAACTATTGTCAAGTCTCTCATATTCGACCAAAAGAGCCTTCTTCTTTATTTTCTGGGCTATACACCTGCTTTGTTGCTGTCTTTTACCCTAATATGTTAGAGCTAGTGAGTTGAACATACTCTGCTCGGCCCGGCTCCAAAGCATTGAAATAACTAATACGGGGTTAGTCAAAAATAGACTCTTTGAGAGTCTCATAGGAGTTGGGTGTCACAATACTACCGCATGTTCCTATTTGTTTTTCAATTTTTGGAAGGCCAAAGAATGCATTTTGATAATGATACATAGTTGATGTTGGACCTAAAGATTCTAAATCCACAAACAAAGCATGCCTACTAAATAATATTTTGAGAATGAAATGAATCATTAAAAAAAATGCCCCAAGAGTACATGTTAAGAGCATGATCCTAATAATGACTAATAATTTTTCACAAAAGCAAAGCTTGCTGAACTCACAATAAAATGTTACTTTAAAATCTTCTCTTTTTCATGAGTGTTGTATGAAATTTGTTCCCTTCCATTCGGGTGCCCTGCCCTTCTAGGATTGCAAATACTTAGTTACATTATTTTCGCATTACCAATAGCTCATAAGCTACATCCCATCTTATGATAGCTCAAACAAAGCTTCACAGTGCCTAAATCCATCAACCTTCTACATCAGCTTGTATATCTATTTCAACTACTCTGCATCATTCTCTCTATTTTCAGAAATCAAAGATAAAGCCATCAACAGTTAGTTAATCGCAATTCATGCATTTATTCACCCCCTAGCTTTCACTCTGTTTGGGATCAACCAGGAAATAATAGAGGGCACATACTAAGCTCTGAAAACACAAAAGAAGGTAAGAGGGGCTACTTTAGTTGGAAATGATTGAAGATTGAATTGAAAATAGGAGGAAAAGTTCAGAACCATTTTCAATCATATCTATGTCTACACCTTAAATCAGAAGCAAAGAACACATCTAGAAAGTGAGAGAAGAAGTGTTGCCATCACTCCCCACCTGTAGACAATTAGTTATATTAACATAACCTTTGTAAATCCCACCATTCATCCTCTCCTCCAGTTCTCCATCACATATTGGGCATCAGTAATCAAGCAGGATATTGTGCATAGATATCTGACCTTTTTCAAAAGGTCCTTCATTTTGCAAAAAAAAAAAAGAGGGAATGAAATGGTATGCCTATTGTTTCAATAACTAGCAGCCATGAGATCCCTAATAATATATTGGTCTGTATGGCTTGATATTAGTTGATATATCTGCACCTTTTCCTTGCAGTAGTTACGATTTATCAAATCAATCTGATGTGACTGCTTTGGACCAATCTGCAATTTCTGATGGGGAGAGCCTATCATCGATTAATGATATGAATTTTCTTTATACTGTAACCATGACTTCCACTCTTGAACATGTTTTTCTCAAATTCCATTTTTTCTTTTGTGCCCATTATCAAACTCAGTTTCTGAAATATCTGGAGTCATAAACATGCCCACAATCATTGGAAGATGAATATAAGAGATATAATTATAGACAACATTAATGATCGCTCCCAGCAACTTTAAAGCACGGTATACAAATCAAACCTCACTGACACCACTAATACACATAGAAAGGGTAAAATAACAGGAAGATCACCCAATATGTCTTCTAAAAAGGTTGCAGAACAATAACGAGCACATAGAGACAAAGAGAATTGGTGTCAAAAATGTGAAATCACAGACACCTGAGAGCGAAAAAGCCCCAGTTGTTTTGGGAAACACAACCCAGCAAGGTCACCTGCCATCTTCTCTTCAATTTCCTGCATAGGGAAAGTCAAATCATTAAGCAACTAAAACTCAACCATAAGAGTCATCGACAAGTATTGATGGTGTGAATTTGAAATCACTATCAAACCAAAGTATAGCACAGTCTCTAGTTTGGCAAGAAATTTATTTACCACAATAAGTTCAAATAAGCACCACAGTAGCTTGACACACTCAACACATAACAGTGGATTGAGACACCCAACCACTTATGCTCCATGTATCAAACCCGCGACATCCTAGCAAGGCCATGTTGTAAACAATATTGAATAAAATAATATATTAAATAAGACAGCCTACCATACAAGCGACTCCTAGTCTAGGCCTACCCCCAACCAGAAGCTGTTCAAGACTACTGTGACTTCTAAGCAAATCAATCAAATATTTAATACATGGATCCTAGTGTAGCCTTGGGTGTTGACTTGTCACCAAAAAGCCATGTTCCAATATATTCTCATGTCTAACAATAGCGGTATTAACATTAAATGAAAGAGATGGAGAATATACAGAATTATAGAGATGGAGAATACATGATATCCACATCAGGTAAAGCGGTAACTGGCTAATATACAATCATACTAAGTTGTCATAGATCAGTAAATGGTATAACAGAGTACTAGGTGAAATATCCCTATTATGAAACAAGCGATTAAAATTCAGGAGTTTCTCATAACAAACATGACAACTAGTTCTCATCTCTATAGAGAGAGATGCAGTGACATAAAGGATCTGCCAGATATAACCAATCACCTGTTTTACGTCTGCTAGTTGTCTTTCATTCAAGATAATAATTTGCATGCATGCTACGGATATGCTGAATTAGGTCTGGGTCATCCTGTTATATATTGTCTTGCTGCTATAAAAGTGAAGAATTGCATTGATTATGAGTTTTAGTAAACCTCACAAGCCATGTTTCAAATATTCTAATTTCAACAAAATATCATTTTGCATTTTCTGAATTAAAAGATCATTGGATTTAGAAGTTGCCTCATAGAAGTTGTTGATTGCAAAGTTAGAAATGATAGAGTTGGCAATTTTATGTGTTAATACAGATAGGAGCAAGAAAGAAAGCCATCCATCACCAAGTTCCTGAAATATCAGGAAAAAAATATAAAATATAACATCCCCGATCCATCCAGCATGTGACTTTCTATCTTCGTCTTCTCTCTTATCTCTACTAGTTTAGATCAGACAATTGTAAATCTGTAAGAGGTACAAAAAGATATAAAATTCTATGCACATGAGGATATGGATTTTATAATTAGATTAGATAGGGAGGAGAACATGAAAAAAGGCATGTAAAAGCTTGCAATAATATGAGAATGAGGTTTTGCCGACAGCCTTTATTCAGAATGATAGGTGAACGTGAATTTATGAAGCCAACCCCAATAGTTAGAAAAAGACTTCTTGTTTATAATTATGGTCATGTTCAGATAAAAAGAATGATTGAAGATTAGAGAAACAGAGGGGTGTGAGTGTAAGTTTTTGTGTGTGTGTGTGTGTGTGTGTGTGTGTGTGTGTGTGTGAGAGAGAGAGAGAGAGAGAGAGAAAGATTGAGAGATCAAGTCCACAATCTAGATCAAGATAAATACGTGGAACCAATCAGGATGATTTAAAAAAGAAAAAGAAAAAACCTAGAGTTTTTGACAAGCCATGGACTATCATTCTAACATACGGTTCAGATTAAGCACCAAGATGCTCTTTTCTTCTGCATGGTGACAATATCTCATGGACTTTAGTAAATTCTAATTGAGAAATGAAATAATTGATAAGAGCAATACCATGTACAACAATATCCGACTAGTAAAAAGTAATTAATTGAGGAGAAGATATGTGACAGTTGTTACATCTGAAAACATGCAATCAGCAGTCTCCAAAACAAGAAGCTGCCAGCTTACCTTGCTAGTAAAGTCTAGTGGGGGCATATAACAAAGACCTAGGCCCAAATCCCTCCTTCATCAGGGTTTAAGAGTTAGAGTTTAGAGGTATTTGGAGAAAGTTGTCCTCCATTCCGTAACCCTTTGCCTGCAGGCCTCTTTCTACCACAAAAAGAAAAAAAGATAAATAAAGGTTCTAAAACAAGTCATAATTTTCAAGACAAAAAAGTGACATAAAAGCGAGACAATTTAATACAAAGTGTGATATATTTTTAAAGCTATGCATGTCCTTAACTACTAAATTGTAAACCAAGTAATTGTCTTCCAAGTATCCAACATGTCTTTAGCTCCCCCCCCCCCCCCCCACACACTTTTAAATTCATGAGCCACAATGTTAATTATCTGATATCTATCTAAAATTTTTATTCATTTGTTCTTTATTCACTTTTGATTGAACAAAAGTCATCAGGGATGCTCTCATAGATGTGTTAACTGGCTGTGGCATTTCAACTTCTCTACATTAGACACCATACTCTTAGGATATCAAGTTATTGTCATGTCATTGAAACCACTAGTCAGTAATTTCCTACGATTTTCTTATCGTTAATCTCCCCTCCTTGACGAATTTGAATGCAACTACTCACTACTCTTTTCCATTTTGGGCACGGTTGATCTCTAGCATTGGGATAAAATTCTTGGACTGTCGCGTGAATGCTGTGGTTCTCGATGCAACTGTTCACTAGGCTAGGGATGAAACTCTTTTAGACTATAATATCAAAGTAAAAAGAGATAATTGGAATATTACAGCACCTAAATGAGTTTCAGCTCATGAAGATTTTATTTTTCTTAAGCCCCTGTTAGACAAATTTCCTTTATAATCATTTCCCCTGATCATACGGCGAGTTTATCTCATCTTTGCCCGAGTTCAAAATGTTATCCATCTTCAGTGTGTTGCCTCTCACATGAGAAATTGAACATCACAAGTTAGCGGATAACAAATTTAAGTTCACATAGACTTTTTATAAGGTTATCTTGTCTCCTTTCTTGCTGTATGGTGTTTGGAAGCTTATATTTCATCGTGGTTTGTATGTCTCATAAGCTTCCGATAGTATTATGCCATCAGGTCCTAACAATATTGAAGATTGCTGATAGCAAATTTCCACCCAAATGCTAGGACATCAACAAACATAACTTCAGAACTAATAACCATAAGATACAGAACAACCCGAATCATGCCCTGCCATCAATATATGACAACTAAACTTGAGCTTAAATATCTTTCCTCTACTATGGACTAAAATAAAGCATTTATCCAACTCTACTGCATTCAGCATCATCATATCTCATAAGAACAGAAATGGGTTGAATCATTTCCTCCTGAAAGTAATAACAAAGCGATCCTAAAGCAAACAAGTATCCAACATAATTATTTCTTTTGATGCATTTGATTATAGAATAACTTTGACAAAATATGAATCCTAAAATTGTAGACAGAAAAAAAAAGAGGGTTACGAGTTTGTCATTCTGATTATCAAGTGTCTGTTCTACATTGCATCCAATCAGGCAAAAATCCGAACTTTATCTAAATTCCCATTCCAAATGACAGAGGTGACACTGAAAGTCAGGACAAAGCCAGGAATTTTCCATCAAAGTTACCTCTTTTCCGTTTCATGTCAGCTAATCGCAATCACAGTTGCCATGCGCGTCCTCGAGGGGAGAATGTTCGTGAGATCGACCTCGGCGAGCAGATCATCCGAGAAATCACTGTCCTCTTCCTCCTCCTCAACCACAACCTTCCCCTTCCCCTTGTCCAACGCTGTCACCACGCCCTTCCCCTTATCGGTTGCGGCATGCCCATTGCGATCGCCGGCTTCGTCGCCGTGGCCAAGCCGTATGCCCGTATCAGGCTTTGCCCAAAGATCAGCACAAAGCGGCTCTTATATCGGCCTCAAACCGCGGGCTATATCCTGACCAATTTATTATTTTTTTATAAATAAAAGTTTTAAAAAATATTTTAAAAATTGTTAAATATAAATAAATGTAAGCAACCCATAGTATATCTATTATACTGTTAAATTTACATATTAATACTAATTATCAATTAAATCTATACATATATTAAACATAAATCCAAAAATAAGAAAAAAAATCAAGTTGTGTAGGGCTTTAATCCAAGCCTAAGCTTGGCCAACTTATTAAACTAGTTTTTTCTCAAAATCCGGCCTAGCTCGTAAGGCCTAAAATTTTAACTCAAGTCCACCCAAATGGCTTCAGGTTTGAACGATTTGGGTGGGCCTTTGTCCCATAAATAAGTTTAGTTAGCCCGTAAGGTTCAGAACTAGATTTCTTGCATGTTTAATGAATAGATTGAATTCAGGTTGATAGATTTTTGACCCTAGCTTATATTTCATTCTATATCTATTTAGTCTGATCTAACTTGATTGCTACCTTTAATCTTGTATTCAAATTTAAGATCTACTGAGGGTGAAGAAAGGAAAAGAGCTCCGAACTGAAATCAAAACTGGTTAGCATACGCTCTTTCTTATAAAGTGAAAATCCAAATAAATATTTTTATCAATAATAAACAATAAAAATCTTCCAAATATTTCAAAACATACATGGAAGTAGCCCACTAAAATAGCAAAAATATTACTAATTTTCAAAATGTAATGTGATAACTATTAACCAATGCCAAATGACTCTTTAATTTATCATTGTAAGGATCTTTTAAATAGCAATTAGATTTCCTCTTGAGGCTTGGACTGGGTTTAAAAGAGGAAGGACATTGTTTCAAGAAAGTTGGTGGTGGTGGGGATGGTGGGCAACTAATCAAGATTCAACGCTTTCCAAAAATAGATATAGGAGATTTATGGCAGACTCTAATGGGAAAGGGCATTATTAATCTGAAAATTTTGGAAATAGATTAAGTTTCCATTGATATTTAATTTGATTGGTAGAAATAAAATAAGTATCGGTTGGGATTTAGGAATTGGAAAAAGGCAATCAGCAAGAGTTAAGACTAACAATATATTTTGTATATATACCATATATACTATGCATAAATGAGGATTATTGGGTTTTCAAGTTCGAGGTAACTATATCGGATTTGATCAGATTAAAAAAGATGGATCCTATATTTGGAATTCGAAATTGATTCAATTAAGCTATTGAAAACTTAAGTTGGATACCCATCCAACTATTATAAAACAATCGGATGCATTATCAAATATTGGGTATTATTTACGCTTCTAAGAGAATGTTTGGATGTTTCTATATGATTAGGCTAAAAATCCTACAGGATTTGTGGACTAAGCTGTCCATTTAAGCATAGCATTGTATTAACTAAACACCACCCAGCCCAAAACCTATGAGAAGAAAAAATGACCTTTATAGTTCATTTTTTTCTTTCTACAACCCAAAGACTGAATCTGGATTGGGTTTAAACAGACTCTTAGAAAATGCGAGCTAAATAGGCCAATATGCTTGATTCCTATAGGATTTTCAACTCAAACTTATAGCAATATCTGAAAAAGCCTTAAGAGGGAGGGAGGGGGGGAGGGATAGGGTGTTAGAACTGAGAGCCAAGGGTTTCCCTCTCCCATACTACCTTACCACATCTTTGCAGTACTCGTTGTACAAGATTTAGTATACATTGTTTGCTGGTATCGTGTCACCATGTTTAGCACAATTCTAGGCCCATGGGTCTTAGTGGTTGGACCTTTCGGAGCTTTGGGTGTTGATGGGTTTATCAACCCATGATTAGACCAAGCCAGGACTTCAACTACTGCATTCTTTTCACTATAGTCAACATCCACACACAAAGAGAGGGATATTTATTGAAAGAAGGCCCGTCGACCACAGGTATCTACAATGACACCTCTCGAGCTAGGCTCAGGACATCCTGCAGGATCGATCAAGAGCCGAAGAGATCTCGTCGACCGCAGGTATCTACAATGATGCCCCTCGAGCCGGGTTCAGAGCGCTCTGCAGAATCGATCAAGAGTCGAAGAGACCTCGTCGACCGCATGTATCTACAATAACACCCCTTGAGCCAGACTCGGGGTGCCCTGCAGGTCGACCAAGAGTCGAAAAGGCTCCGTCGACTGCAGGTATCTACAATGACGCCCTTCGAGCCGTCCATCCTACTCGAAGGGTAGTGCTAGGGGTGTAAAGGGGGCCACAAACTTTTAGTCTCATAATGCTTGAGTAGTGGAAATGATTGTGCTTATAAGGGGTCTCCATCTCCTTTTCCTCACGAGATGCTTTTTGGAAAAAATCGTGAGGAGTATGTTCCATCCTGAAAAGGCGGGAAAGCCTTCTCAAAGCGGATAATACCTCGTGACGGGACGCAAACCATTTTTCTGCTATCTATAGTACACGTTAAAGGGTAATTTGATGGTGCATTCCATGTGACGCCTTTTCACCTTCCCTTTCACCGTGTGCCTATTCCTATGGCTGTCTAATTGAGTCTGCACAAATCTCAGAATGTGACTCGCAGAGAAAAAGTGTGGGACATGTTTGTCTTTTCCATTCACGATGCATCTGTTCTCGTGGCCGTCCGATCATGTCAGCACAGATCCAAGGGTGACTTGTAGGAAAAAAATAGTAGCTATCATGCTCAGAAAAAATTGGGGAAAAAAGGAAAAAATATTTTACTTCTTTTTTATGTCTCTTTCCTCTCTCGGCGGCCCAGGCAAGGCACATGGAGCATGCGTCCATGACATGCAGGGAACCACATTTAGTGGGTGCAGCCTCAGCGGTGTCAACAAACAAAAAAAATTTGAAAAAGTTTTTGCTGACCTATCTATTGAAAAAATATTTTTACCAAAAAAAATTTCGTAAAAAAAATGTGGAAAGAAAAATAGAACTGAAAAAAGATGCTTTGCTGTGATGTCATCAAAATCAAAGAAAAAAACTACAGCATCAGTTGCTGTAGTATTTTTGGGGGAGGGATTTCTAGGGGGAGAAAAGGCCTCGATGATCTACAAAGGTCTCTATTTTCTTTTTTTTTTAAAAAAATATTCTACTTTAGTTCTGTTACCAAACATAGAAATAAAAGAAAATGAAGGTATGTTTTTTTGAAAAAAAACACTTGTTCGTTGACTATAAAATTAAAATTTGAGAAAAAAGAATGCACAACATGATTTGCTATTTTTTTTTTGTTGGGGATGGGGGATTTTTGGGGGCAGTAGGCGATGATAGCGGGAAAGAACAAAGACCTCATCTTTGTGACAAAAAAAAAGAGCTCTAGCCATGGTCTGCAACCACCATCTCAACAAATGGAGGAGCGGCTCCATGCCGCAACCACCATCTCGACCACTAGAGGAGGGGCTCAATCGGATGCCTTAGGATTTTCCGGTAAAGCTCTAGGGCTTCCCCTAAGAGTGGAAGGCTCGAAAGTTTGGCGATTTTAGAGACGTGATAGCTGCTCGGCCTATGAGTGAGACAAATGACGGGCAGCGATTAGTTTTTTTCACATGAAATTTGAAAGAATTATTTTTATGAATGCATCTGTATGGATTTCGTTATGCATTTTTTTGGCTTTTATACAATCAACCGCATAAGTATTTTATGCCCCCCACCCCTCAATGCTACAAAGTAACCTGCATTTCTTCTATGCATGTATTTGCATAATTTTTTCATAAGTTGCCTTACCTATTTCGCATAAAAATAATATTTGCACTGTGCATCCTAACCTGTATGGAAGCACGACATGGTTTTTATGCAACCGTCCATATAAAAAAAATATGAGTGCATAACCACTATTTTTTTGAAAAATTAGTTCCCCCCCCCCCCCTTCTCTGTAATGGTCTCTCGCTGATTCTCTTCCAGATTTTTTCAAAATTATTTTTTTAAAGTTCTTTTTCCCCCACAATGCATTAATTTTCAGGATACTCCACTATGACGCCTCCATGTGTTAGAAACAAAACAGGACAAAAATTATAGATAGTGGATCTAATTTTTAGATTAATTGCTTCTACTTTTTTTATTTATATGTATAAGATTGATAAAAAATATTAATCCAATTGTTTTTTTTTATGTTGAAGGTTGAATTTCCTGTTCTTTTTCTCTTTTTTCCTATAGATAAATAGTTGATTAATTAATTATATATCATATATTCTTTAGTTTGATGCTTGATTCTATTATCACCTTTAATTGCAAACATGGATTTTATTAAAATATCACCCAAACTTATGTTGGATGAAGTTGTTCCTAAACCAGCTCTTCTTGCTCCTATTTATGGCATTGCCTTGATGGATGACATATATTTTAGATATTTTGTCGATCTTGTCCTAGGCGACGAGGATAAGGTATCGGTGGTGGCCAAGGTTTGGAGATGCTCAGGTATTGACAAGACTAGATTGCAAGAAGATATTGTCTTACTTACTATAAAAAGATTAAGAAAAAAATTAAATTTGAAATTGAGGATTTCAATTTTATTGATAAAATAATATTTTAAATATATAATTTTGTATTTTAAATATATATATATATATATTTTTCTTTATATTACTTACAAATTGAATATTAGCATCTTTTTTTTCTTCAAAATTTATTAAGAAGCTGCAGTGTAGAGCAGCTTCGTTGCTGGTCAAGGCATGCAATGTGAATTGAATGGAGATAAGGAGCAAATATACATGATCTGAGCCATGGGGGCTTTGTTAGATTTCATGCAAGGAGCACCTATGAATTAGATGGAGCTTGCATGATGATGATGAATTTTGTCCCTCAAAAATGAATGCAAAGGCCTTTCATCTAGACAACCATGATGATGATATATATTTTTTATGTAGATTAATATATTTATTGAGAGTATATATCTATATAAATATCAAAAATACTCTATAAATACCCAATCTCTCTCTATAAATACCCTTCCTCAAATTACCCTAGAATTTGGAAAATCCTAGAAGAATTATACCTCTCTCAAGTCTCCTAACCCTAACTATCTACCATGCCACTTTTCTTGACCTCTAACTACCAAAACTCGAACCCTAACTTTCCACTAGGCACTTTATGGGAAAGAAAGAAGAAGCATCGAGTGCTTGCAACCCTCTTTCCTCCTCTTCTTTTCATTTCTTTTTATTTTTGTCGTGCATACATAAAGCCCGAGGATGGATTAGGAGACCTATTACTTTCTAGGATGTTTTTTTATAGGAGAAATTACTCATAAGCTCATCTTCATCATTAAACTAGATCCTTACCCATAAGCATTATCCAATTAGTTAAGTTCTTAGTACTTTAGCTAGGTAACGACTCCTAGTCCAAACTTATATCGTAGGGAGAGCCCCGAACACTAGGAAATGACCTTGTGGTATAAATGGAGTCTGGATGAGAGTCTAGATCATTATAGTGATAAACTTTTTGCAAGGATGCCCTTCTTGGGCCATTCTCTTTTGCTTTTTGGTCCATTACATATACTTCCTTATTTCATTTATCAAATAAATGATGACTTGTGGTTTAGAGTTTGAACCTTGTGAGAGAAAGAATTAGTGTTTCATAAGGGTGGCACTCCCATCGTATTTACATATTACAAAACAGTGCAAATTGAATGCCAATGGGGCATTTTACGATTAGCCCAACCTCACGCTAGGCCCAGAAGCTCTTGTTCAAGCCCAGCTCATAACTCATCAAAACAAAGTATTGATATTTGATATAAATCTAGTTACATATTTAGTTTTGCATGACAATTTTAGTTTGCTCATATAGAAGGCTGGCCCTCTGGTTGTCAATTGAGTTGGATTTCATTTTAATCAAAAGATTTTGATTGGGCTAGCACTGGTGTTGAATAATGTCTTTTCTATTGACAAAGGAATAATGTGGAACTGCCATAAATTACAAGGTTGAAAATTTTTATTTTCCTTTTTATTCTTTTTCAACAATCTACAGAAATTATACATAGAAAAATTTAAATTTTGTCCAAATGAAAGGAAGATCATTTACATGGGTAAAACCAAGATTGCTTGCCCTTGCACAAAGGAATGGTCGTTGCAAAACTCGAAGAAACAGGAATAGTCTTGCTCATGGGTACCGAATTTAGCTCACGATCTATTCCAATCGCATCAAGAAGTGCTATGATGAATGATTAAGGCACTCTAATTAAGATCGAACACCCTCTAAGTATTGAATGGTTCCAAGTGAGATGTAAGGGAATAGCATGACACCCACTGAAGTATTAGACTTAAAATAGCACATCAATTCATTGTTTACACAATACCTGGCAATTGTTTTTTTTTTTTCCTTTTTTTTTTGGTGAAAACGGCCATTCATATAGCTCTAACTTGAGTACATCCTGCCAAATCAAGAGAAAACAAAAAATACAGAGGTTGAGAAATATCTCCTACCGATGTCCATAAAAACTTTCTGGAATACGAGGCAACAAAGAAGGCGATCCAGTCAACTACTTTGTTTGCCTTCCTGAACACATGAGCTATCTGAACATGTCTCAGCTTCCGAAGCAATCTACGAGACTCACGGATGAGAGGATGCCCATCACCATATTTGTCCACTCTTCGGATCCCCTGGCAATTGTTCATGCACCTAAAGATACATTTACATGGTCAAATGCAGAGCCAAATCCAATAGTTCCTATCATGCAGCGTACTTGTCGTACCATGTGATTGCACTAATGCATCAATTGCATCAAGATGCACACGTTGCATGAGTTTTGCATACATGGTAGGCGTAAATCTTCAATGGTCGTCCCATGATTTTAATCACATGGTGCAGTGATCAGACCATTGATCATGATGACCAAAATCCTTCGAGAACGGCTGAAAAGTTTCGCATACAAGTCAAAAACGTAATTCCAATGTTCAGCAGTCTTACCACGTGGTCGGCAGCATCACAGGCAACCACCCCCGCCGGGCCCCGCTCATCAGGACCGTCCATTAATCTCATCACGACCAAGTCCACCATCAACCCGGTCCAAATTTATCCCAAACCCAAGCCCTCTCTCTTTCTGTCCCCCCAGCTTCCCGCAACCTTCCCGTGGGCCCCACAATCCGCTCTTCTTTTTTTTTTTTTTTCTTTCTTCCTGAAACCGATCATACGTTTACGGATACCACTAAGAAAAGCAATCCATCACGGAAAGCTTTTATCCTGAGACCGATCCTCTCCTCTCCACCGCCCGATCAAATCACGACGCGGCGGTGATCAGAACCACTCGGACGTCATAAAATAATGCGGCGAAAGCACGTGCCTCTTGGACGCGCACGCCACCGGCGTGATCCACTGACTCTTATCCCCACCACCCCGCACGCCATCTTTTTGTGCACATTTGAACGTAGAAGACGTGCTGCTGTAGCTAGCACGCTGTTCCCTTATTATTCTCCTGTCACGGGATTAGCTTTTCTTTCTATTCCATCTTTCCTTGCTTTTTCTCGTGCTCTTGTTGGCATTTAAAACCCTCACGAATATCTCGGAATCCTCCCTCGCTTCCCCCTCTTTTCATTGCCAGGAATACAGCATAAGAATAGTTTAAAAAAAAAGGAAAGAGAATAGAAGAAGAAGAAGAAGAAGAAGAAGAAGAAACCAGCCATGTCGAGAGCCACCGTGGAGTTGGATTTCTTCGGCCTTGAGAAGGAGGATGCGGCCAGGTTCCTGCCCGTGAAGCCACGAAGCTCCATTCGAGGTACTTTATCCCATCCTCCAAGTATTTTATCCCATCATAAGTTTATTCTCTTTCTCTCTCTCATATCAAAGTTTGATGGTTCTGGGAATAGGTATCCAGAGTGCGATATCCAGCATAAATCCACAGCTTTTCAGGAGCGTGCTCGCCTCCGGTGGAGGAAGCGTGATGTTCCAGCCGCCGGCCCCAGCGGTGCCGGAGTCTCGCCGCCTGTTCCTTTCCCCGCCGCCGTCGCCGCCGCTGCCGCTCCTGATCCCGGCCTCCTCCAAGTAACCTATTCCTATCCCTATTCCTTTTTCCTATTCTAAAGAAATATTAAATCTATTATTTATTTTAATTTTTCCTCCTATTTCTTTTAAGAAAAGAAGAAAAAAATCTCTAATAATCTTTGTTCAGGACTACTAATGAGAGCCCCTCTGTAACGGCTCCGTTGACGATCTTCTACAACGGGACGGTCAACGTCTTCCACGTCGCCCAAGATAACGTTTGTTATTTTTAAAAATTATATTTCCCAAATTTTTAAAATAATATAATAATTAATTATTTGGTATTTTATTCGAATTGGATGCAGGCGGAGAGTATAATAAACTTGGCGGAGGACGTCAACCGCGTCAATAGCCGGGAGTTTGGGTTACTCGAAAAACTTAACGGAGGTGATCACGATCACCTAGATCTCATTCCTCCTAATAAAGAATATTTTTGAGAGTATTCGTAATCCAACCTCAGATTTCCTCCATGATTTTACCTGAAGTGGAAGTTTTCTTTTTTTGCTTTTCCTTGTAGATTTGCCGATGGCCCGGAAGAAATCTTTGCAGAGATTTATGGAGAAACGCAAGGAAAGGTGAGAAAACTAACTTAATATGGATCTCAAATTTAAAAGGTTTTTTTTTTTTTTAATGTATACAAGTTTCCGTGGAAACTTTTTTGCATATGCCTTTTATAATTTAAGCACCTGTCATGGCTTTTTGGCCAATTATTTTATTCTATGGGTAAGTACTACCAGCGAGCTATATCATACCGCTTTAATTTTTTTAATGGGCTCATGTATGGGTGTGAGTTAGGTCTTTTTAATATTTTGGAACAAATTTTCCTCAAAAAATATTTTCCAATATTTAAGTACAATACCTGGACCCACCCGCCTAAAAAATTTTCTAAAACGAGTAATCTTATGTTCACCCACCGAAGGCACCCGGTGAGGGGACCCAATGATGATGACGGCACTCCCATCCGATCGCACGAGAACGTGGTGGGTGGGGTCCAAGAATGGTCACCTTCTCGGTCTCTTGTCTGTTTCTCTCTAGGTTTAAAAACAAACTAAAAGTACAAAGAAAAAGAGCACGGCAGGGCATGGGATGAGGTGATGCTATGATGGGATTGGTGGTTTTTTTAATTTACTTTCTGGTGTTTCGAGGAGTCAAATTGATTGGTTGATGTCACGAGTTCGTTTTAAACGTGCAGATTGACTGCGTTGGGACCATACGAGGGGAAGACAGAGAAGACCACGGCCATGGATGTGGTCACCGCGTCCAACTTTTGATGGGAGACAAATAATTACCAAGCTTTCTTTAGCATTAGGTGTCAAGGAATACTAATTTGTCATTCATTTTGTTCCTTCTTCTGGTCGGTATTTTTTTTTTGGGGAGTATGTAGTTGATGATATACATTATAAGAAGAAAGTAGTTGTTTATATTTTAATGCATTCATATGCAAGTTCAAAATGTGAAACTTGAGATATTTTGACAACTAATATTGATAGTATGCTGGGATATAGTTTGAAAAGTGATCTTTTAGCCGCCTTAGTTCTATTCAACCTTTATAACCCCTTTTTTTAATATTGTCTTCTTTTTTATGCATACAAATTGTTTACGAAGAAGAGAGTGAAATTGTAAAGAAATGGAATGCCGTTGTATATACTTTCATAAGCATCTCTCCCCCCCTCTCTCTCTATATATATTTATATATGTATATATATATGTATGTATGTATGTATGTATGTATAGCATTTTAATATGTAGTAGCCAATATGCAATTCCATTTAATTAATACTCTCTCTACAAATACCATTCAATTGCCAAAGAAATAAAAGAAAGCTCATTTTCAACCCACATTTTCTGAGGGAAACTTTGAAAATTTTTCTAACTTGTAATTTGGACAACATTGCGCTAAAGAAGCCTAAAATAATATAATGATATTGCAGCACACCTATTTTGACACCTTGACTTTCTAATACACACACACACACACACTATCATTATAATACTGCTGGGAAAAAAATCTTATGTTTATAGTCGTCTTTAGTGATTAGTTTCAAGCAAATATTGCAAAAATGTTTGTTATTCAATTTTAATGTACGTAGTTTAGTTGTGACTCACCTAAAAGTGTTGGTTTAAGGTTTGAATCTGTTTAAATTGGTTTTTCTCTTTTGAGTTGAATATTTGAATTCATTTATTACTTTTGGTGATTCTCTAGTTAAATCAAACTGGAGCTGATGCACAACTTGAAGTAAAACGAGAGAAAATAAATAACTTGTTGTAATTAGAAGTTATCATAATTCCTCCAATCATCTTGTTATCCCGTTGATAAAGCCTCCAATCATCCTAAGCCCCAAGCCATGCATGCTCCCTCTTTAAAACACACAGACCCCATGAAGGGAAAAAAAATTTAGCAAGGAGATTATTAGATAATATTTGGTTCCCCCACAAGTATAGTATTTGGTGAACGAACGCCCGAAACTTCCGGCCAACGCCATATCCTCGCTTCCGTAAGTTTTTAACTTACCTTGAAGCAAAAAGGAGTCTTCTTTTATACCAAGTCTCACGTTTTAAATGGTGACTTGAAATAGAAGAGTCGGAGCTCTCTTTCTACGGGCTTTCACTTGGCAGTTGGCATTGGAATTGCCGCATTTGAGTCCTTTTCCCCAATAGGAATATGGAGAACTTCGTGGTTCATTTGTTAGGTGGAAAAGGTGATGGATGATTCCTGTTAATCTTGTGGTAGGGATGATGAGAGTTAGGTTGAGCAATTGCTAACCCTTACCTGCCAATCCACTTGAAATCGTTTGAAAAGAAAAGAAGCAGGTTCATGAAGACCTTTTCAGAGTTGGATCAGATATGGATTTCTATGTCATCATGCAAAAGATTTTCTCCTTTTTTAAGAATAAAAAAGTGCTTCAACTTGTTATGTTTGAAGAATGTTCTTGAGGAAATTTCCTCAATATTGACTATAACAAAATGATATCCATGTATATAGGTAGGTTCACCATTTCAGATTTTTGTTTATGGCTTCATAGGAAACCTTTTTTTGTTTTTGTTGTTGTTCTTTTGGTACTATTGTGGGAGATGTTTTGGGAGGGAAGTATTCGATACAAGCATAATTATTTTTCCGAAACAAGGATTCGATTCATTTTATGTGTATGTATGATTTATTTTTTCGAGCAAATCACCAGCATGATTGATGAGTGAGAGCATTTGTTACTGTTGGGGAAAAAGCTGATCAAGCAGGGAGCCACCAAGTGCCCCTCAGAGCAAGAAGCAACCTAACACCCTCACTTCCCGCGCTCGACCTTG
>JAOXJJ010000002.1:9083420-9110019 GCA_025769935.1 Phoenix roebelenii | reverse complement strand
AATTAAATCCTAATTAGATTAGAATTTGGAGGAAATTGAAATGGGTGCAAATCCTATTTTGAATAGGATTGAATCCTGGCACTTGGACCAACCCTTCCCACTTAATTAGATTAAGTGAGGGCTAACCAAATGGGAGAAGAGGGAGGGGCCTACGCCCCTCGCTTGGCTGGTGGCGTGAAGGAAAAAGGAGGGGCCATACCCCTCCTATTTTGAATTCACAAAGGGATAAAGATGAGCTCCTAAAATTTAGGAGCTAATCTCTATCCACACACCATAAAAGAGGGGTTCAAAGGGGCTCCAAATTTTTCATGATTTTTCTTCGAATTTTTGGCAGCAAGGAACCTCCTTCCATTCCTCCTTTCAGCCACAAGGAAGCAAGGAAAAAGAAGCTCTTGGTGTGGTCGACTTCATCCCCTTGGTTCCAACGCGAAGGAAAAAGAAAAGGCTGCGAGTTTTTGTTCTCCTTCCATTGAACCATCCTTCTTCTTCCTCCTCCCTTAGGCATTCAAGAGTTGATTGATAGGGAGGATATCAGCCATCAATAGCCATCTCTGCAAGGGAGCTACCACCCCGGGAAGATCTAAAAGCATCGATCGGTGCTTTGCCTCGTGTGGATACCCGTAGAGGCCGGATGCGTGTGCGGCTTCTATCGAACCTTCAACAAATTCACGTAAATCAGATTTGCAGAGACCATCTACCCACACAAGGTGAAGATCTGATCTTTTTATTGATTTTTAAATGGTTTAACAGAATTTAATTCTAATCTATCTACAAATGGTTTTAAAATTCGTTCATGCGATGAACGGAATCTTTGCATGCCTTTCCACTGCAGATCTGAAAATTTTTGAAATTTTTCCGCGGCATGCATGAGATCCTAACATTTTTTAGATCTGAATTTTAATATTCATGCTTGCTGAAATTTTTTACGTGCTGAAACTTCAGATTTTAGCATGCTGATTTTTATTCTTATGATCTTGCATGTTGATTTTAAATTACAATGAGATTGAAATAATTAAAAATCATGTCTTGTATGCTTAGAGATTCAGTTGGTAGCATGATTAAAATTAAAATTATCAGATCTGAAATTATATGCATGAGATGCAATGTGATAAGAATCAATCATGGATTCAAGTTCATAAAAATATATTTTTCTATTTATGCCTATGCTTCAAAGAAAAATTATATATGCATAAGATGAATAAGATATAATCAAATCATGGATTCATGATAATTAAAGGATAATATTATTTAGACCAATGCTTAAAAGGAAATTGTATATGTATGAGATGTATATATATATAAATGTTAAGCAATCTTTACATGGGATGTAAATAAAAACTCAAATAGGTTAGGTCATCTACATAAGATGTAAACCTAAATTAATATGTCATTTACATAAGATGTAAATACATAATATATGAAAGGGTTTCATATTCACATAGGATGTAAACCTAAACAAATATGCCATTTACATAAGATGTAAACACATAACATATGAAAGGAGTTTCATATTTACATAAGATGTAAACCCTAATCGAAACCTAAATCGATTAAAACCTCCTTAATTAGTCGAGAGTGAATGATACATTGAGCTAGCCATATTTGATTAATTGATCTAATTGGTGTCTAGAAAAACATTAAAGGTGGTTACTTAATTAGGACCTTACTCTCTGAGTAAGGAAAACCTCCCACCTGCTTACCTGGCCAATTGATCGATTACCACCTTGAAGAGCTCAAAGTTGGAATCACTAAGACTAGATTACCTAATATTAAGTCTAGAGGTCTTCCACCATAGTAGAGCTGCTAAGGTCTTTTCGGCGTTGATTTGTCTCGGCTGAATACAGTGGGCAAGTTGCATCGGAGGACTAGACCTCTCTATTGACATAAGATGTAGAGGGGGTAAAGGTGGGGTTGGGTGTCAATAACTGTTAGATGAGGATCCAATGACGACTTTATTTCTACAGGATATATGGTGGGTCTGACTTAACAAAAGAACGGGGCCAATAACTGTTAGGTGAGGTCCTTATGACTTGGAGACCAAGTTGGCTACAACTTGCTTGAGAAGCATTGTACAAGAAGTTGTACATTCATCGTTTATGTGTCACCAATAACTGTTAGGTGAGGTGACATATAAATTGGTAGGACCGTAGTACCCCACTTGAAACCTAAAGTCGTAGGTTTTCGTTTCTCTACCGGAGGAGTGTAAGAGATTCGAAAAAATAGTGGAAGATGTATGTTTTAAAAGGACCTAAAACAAATAGAGTTCAAGTACAAAATTCTAACTAGAATCTTTACTCTCTGAAGATTATAAAGTTAGCTTCCAAACTCTTAACTCATATCCTAGAGAACAACCATTTGACCAAACTCAATTATAAAGACTGGTTCAATAATTTTAAAATAGTTTTGAATTGTGAGAAAATTAGGGTATATGTTAGACCATGACATCCCCGTGTTACCAATCCTTCCGATCACTGATCAGCGTAAGACGCATGACAAATGAACGAACGATGACATAAAGATAGGAGCTACATAATGGCTTGAGAACATGAAGACTGCTAGGGACATATTGAATCACCTGCAAGAGTTGTAGGGTGAACAGAATCGCGCAGCACGGTTTGAAGTGTCCAAAAGGCTCTTCAAGGCCATAATATGCGAAGGGCAGTCCGTCCATGATCATGGTTTGACCATGATAAAGAATTTTGAGGAGCTTGAGAAGCTCGGCATGACCATGTACAAGGAATTGCGAACGGATTTGATCCTGCAATCCCTTCTAGCTTCATATGAACAGTTTATAGTAAACTATCATATGAACAAGACTGTATGCATCAAAATAAAATTGTTACATTAATTGGTAACTACCTTAGGGACCTTAAAAAGTTTAAGGGGCATAGTTCTTACTGTCGAGTTGGCTTCTACTTCCAAAAGAGAGTCTACCTGGAAGAAGAAGAAGCCTACAAAGAAACAGAAGACCAAGAAAAGGCCACGTAAGAAAGTTCCAAGAAAAATGCCGATTGTAAGGGAAAGTGTTTCCATTGCATTATGGACGGCCATTGGAAGAGGAACTATCCTACATACATGGGAAGCATAAAAAGCAAGAAAGGGTGACACACCAATTTATGTCAGATATGCTCAGGATACTTAGGAACTGTTACCTGCTACTAGCAGAAATTTGATTTTTGTATCTTGTTTAGCATAGGAAGATTTTTATAAGACTACTATTCCATTTATTTGAGAAATAATTTGGTTCCACATGGTTTATGATTGACAGTCTCTATCACTTACATTTGGATGTATCTGTGAAATTATCTGAGAAAATAGTAAGTACCATAGGATCCAAAAGATCTAGAGATGAGATAAATCTAAAGTATTTGTGGCACCTCAGGTTTGGCCGTATAGAAGAAGACAAAATAAACAAATTGGAAAAATATGGTCTTTTGGCTCATTGACTTCCGAGTCATATCTGATTTGTGAATCCTGCCTTCAAGAAAAGATGGCCAAATTACCCTTTGTAGGACACAGGGAGAGGTCCACTGAAATACTTATCCTAGTACACACTGACGTGTGTGGCCCATTCAATGTGCAGGCTAGGGGTCATAATTTTTACTTCATTTACCAATGATTACTCATGGTATAGATATGTGTATGAGACACAAATCTGAAGCTTTTAAAAAGTTCAAAGAGTTTAGATATGAAGTAGAAAAACAAACAGAAAAACTCATTAAGGTTCTTCGATCGGATCGAGGAGGTGAACACCTTAATGGAGAGTTTCGTGATTATCTCAAGGAGATTGATATAGTTTTATAATGGACCCCTCCTGGTACACCTCAGCTCAATGGGTGTCAGAAAGGAGGATTCAGACCCTATTGGATATGGTCAGGTCCATGATGAGCTTCACTGATTTACCCTTCTTTCTTTAGAGAGATATCCTATTTTCAGTTATTTACTTATTGAATAGAGTTTCCTCTAAAGTCTGTACCTACCATACCATATGAGAGATATGGCATGGTAAGAAGTCGAATCTTGGTTATCTTAAGCGACAATAGGCAGACAAGTTAGAGGATAGGTCAATTAGTGCTCGTTTTAATGGATATCTTTAAGATTCATTAGGATACAATTTTTCATCCCAGAGGATTACAAAATGTTTGTGAACCGACATGCTATCTTCATGAAAATTAGTTTTTTCTTGATAGAGGCAGTGGGAGAAAAATTGAGCTTGAAGAGAAAGTCTCTGAAAAACAACGAGCCATTACGCCTATGAAACCTATTCATATTAAGCCAGTACATGCAGTACCTCCTCCATCTCATAGATCTAGTATGATCTTCCATCCTCCTAAAAGGTACTTAAGTATGCTTACAGAGAATGTAGAGGAAATGTTCCTTATGGAAGATAGGGATCAAGGTATGGATCCCAATACCTACAACGAGCTGATGTTAGACATCGATTCCGAAAGATGGCTGAAAGCAATGAAGTTAGAGATGGACTCCATGCATTCCAACCAAGTCTGCATTCTAACTAAGTCTGGACCTTAGTAGATCCACCAGAAGGTATAGTACCTATTAGGTGTAAATGGATCTACAAGAGAAAATTAAGTTCGGATGGCAAGCTAGAGACCTATAAGGCAAGACTAGTGGCAAAAGGTTATAGTCAGTGTGAAAGCATTGACTATCAGGATACCTTTTCACCTGTAGCCATGCTGAAGTTCATTCAAATATTGCTCGTTGTTGCAGCATATCATGATATTGTGATGGTGATCACAAAGTCTGTAAACTGCAAATGTCCATCTATGGACTAAAGCAAGCATCTCGGAATTGAAAACTCGTTTCAACGATGTAATCAAATCGTTTGATTTCATCAAGAACGAAGAGAAACCATGTGTTTATAAGAAGGTTAGTGGGAGGGCTATTGTATTTCTCATGTTGTATGCGGATGATATCCTTCTTGTTGGGATTGATATTCCCATGCTAACTAAGGTTAAGGTATGGTTGTCTAAGAAATTCTCCATGAAAGATCTTAGGAAAACATCCTATATTTTAGAAGTTAAGGTCTATACAGATAGATCTAAGAGGATGCTTGTCCTATCACAGAATATGTGCATAGAGAAAGTGCTGAAGAGGTTCGGCATAGAAACCTCTAAAAGGGGATTATTACCCCTTAGGCATGGGATAAATCTTTCCAAGAAAATGTGCCTCAACACATCTGAAGAGATTCAGCGGATGAGCAAAATTCCTTATGCTTCGGCTATAGGGAACCTCATATATACCATGCTATGTAGACGACTTGATATAGTATATGCTGTGAGTGTCACGAGCATATATCAATCAAATTCAGGCCACAAGCACTAGATAGCTGTGAAGAACAGTCTTAAGTACTTAAGAAGAACTGAGGACATGTTCTTGGTCTTTAGAAGAAGATCAGAGTTAAAGGTGGAAGGATACACGCATATTGATGATAGAAAGTCTACATTAAAATATGTACAATGGTGTTCGGTAATTTGGAAGAGTTCTAAACAACCGATCATTATAGATTCTACCTTGGAAACTGAATGTATCGCCGCCTCTAAGGATGCTGTGGAAACCTTCTGGATCAAGAAGTTTATTGCAGAATTAGGTGTAATGTCATTAGATGCTATAATACTATACTGCAATAACAATGGCACCATAGCACTAGCTAAAAAGCCAAGGTCTCACCAGAAGTCTAAGCACATAGAGCGGCGGTTTAACTTGATACGTGACTATCTCGAAAATAAATAAAGGTACAGAGAGTAGAATCCACAGTCAACGTGGTAGACCCATTCACTAAGCAGCTAAGTCAATAGAAAATTGAAGCACATCTTGAGAAGATGGGGCTTAGATTTATGGCTGATTGGCTTTAGTGCAAGTAGGAGATTGTTAGAAGTATGCCCTAGAAGCCAATTTGGCTAATGCATTATTTTGTTCAGGGAAATAAATTTGTACTTGACCTAATAATGAATTTATTAGGATGGGCATTCTTTTCATTCATGTTCTTATGTGTCCAAAGCAAGTAGTCACTTGGATGTCTATCCACTCGTCAGTGACTGACTCGATGCTGTAGTTGTATGACTAGTCTTTTGACTTGCGATGCCTCGGCTATTCACGGTGAGGTTGCTGTAGTTTGACGAGTACATAAACATGGGCCATATCCATTTGGATCCTTGGGGTGCATCTAGATGGAATCTATCGAACTTGATAGATTAGGAAAGATCCTATGTGATTTATGAAGTTGAATTCGAAAATTCTTGGCCAAGGTAGTTTTTGGAAAAAAAGTTTTCCAATCTCGAACTAGAGTCGAATAAATTTTACATATGATAGATGATGGGGTTTGACGAGTTATTCATGACCTTCATCCTGTTGGAATCTACGATAGAGGGATTGTATTATACGCTAGCTGCATCTAGAGGTTCATCTATTCCATTCTGCTGGGTTGCCACTACATGCTGCTAGGTGTCATTGGTGGACTGTAAGACTCAAAGGCATTTACTTGATGATCAGTGAACCCAAATAAGAAGAGTTGAAATTGTTCCAACCTATTGAAAAGAGTTTCAATGATATTGTGATAGAGATCATAATATATTTTACTACCAGACAGAATAGAACCTATGGGGTCATACATAATAGAGGATCTAATCGATCAAATGGTTGGATTGTGATTTGGAATCACAATACTTTGTAATTGTCAATTTGATTAATAATTAATTTAACCCACTAAGAGTTAGTGAGTTGAAGAAGGAATTAATTGCAATTGGATTGCAAATTGATTGAATCAATTGGACTTAATTAATTGGGCTCGATCTTATATGATAAGGTTCAAGAATCCTACTTAGAGTAGGACACCTAGAGTTCTAATTGGATTAGGACTTCAAATTATTAGAGTCCTACTTAAGGTAGGACTCCTAAAGTCCTAATTGGATTAGGACTAAAATTATATGAGTCCTAATTAATTATTGGTCTAATAGATGAAGATGACTTCTAATTAGATTAGGATTGAAGAGTTCAATTGAGTTATGATCCAATTGGGTCCTAATTAGATTAAGACTAATATGGATAAGGATTGGATTCACCTAATCCTCCTTAGAGGAGAATTTCAGCATCCAATCAAAGGAGGCCCCACGCCCCACTTGATTTGATCAAGTGGGGCGTGCTCCCGGGATCCACGTCCCGGGTGGCCGGGACATGAGACCCTGTTGGGGCATGGCTCCTCCTAATTTTAAGGAGGAGGCCACGTCTAGGGCATCTAGATGAAAAGAAATAAAAAGGGGCCAGCCTCCCTTGGGATTGAGACTCTTCTTTTCATAATGGTGGCCTCTCTCCTTCTTCCTTCTTCCATCCACAAGGGCCAAAGAAAGGGGGCAGCAAGCTTGGTTTTCCTTCTTCTTCCTCTTCATTAGCCGCATGGAAGAAAACATAGAGAGGAAGGTGTTCCTCTCTTCTTTCCTTCTTCCATGAAAAGAAAAGGAAGAAAGTGTTTCTTCCTTCTTCTTTTTTCTCCTCTTGAAAGCAATCAAGAGTTGATTGCTTGGAGGAGTTCCAACCATCAAAGAGGGATCTCTGCAAGGGAGCTAGTATCCTGGTGAGATCACGACCTTGATCGAGCAAGATCTTCGTGTGGATATCCTAGAGGTCGGACGCGTGTGCGGCTTCAAGCGAACCTTCCAATAAATCTATGATCATCAGTTTGCGACATTCATCTATCCGCACAAGATGATAATTTAATCTTTACAAGTTTTGTAGATCTAAAAAATAATCAAGTAATTAATTTTAATCCTTTTCTTTAGATTTTATGATCTTCTGAGTTAGAGAACTCAGAATTTTTTTAAAATCTACGTTCCTTGGGACGCTCATGACATGAACGACCCCGCGCGCATCTTTCCACTGCGAGCATCGCAACGCATGCGGAGGTAACCCGATACATTAAGCCCAAGCAACTTAAACATTTTTTTATCAGACTGAGCTAAACACATTACACACATAATATGTAATATTTGAACCAAATAATTTTGTGATCATTAAAACATTATAACACACATGCATGGTCTTATTTTTTTCAACACCTTTTTTCTATTTTGTCAATCGAGGAGCAAGAGTTGATCGACACCCTTTAATAGATGAGGGCTATCCTTTACCGAGCTGCTCCAAGAAGCGGCTTTAATAAATGTCGGCCTAAGTCATGTTTCCACCAAGGGTAAACTCTTTCACCTTGTCTATTCTTTTATTGACATTGTTTTGCCGATTGATTTGGATATTTTTGTTCTTGCAGTGATGAAATTCGAGGTGAACAAGTTGTTTGGCTCCTCAAGGAAGAGAAGATATGGAGAAGCCAATACATCGTTCGGTAGAAGGAAGAAGAAAACAACAGTGGGCTCGTTCGCTACCGAGGCTGAGCTTGCTGCTGCATTAGGCTCCACCACTAGAGCTGAGGAGAGGCCCATCGGGAGAGAATCATCAAAGGTGGAGATGATTGCTTCCTTCCCTATTTCTATCCATGCAGCTATCTTGGAGGCTTCCTAGGAAGCGATCCTATTTGGGGCCTCTGAGGTTGTTTCAGCAGTCGCTCCTGTGGCTACTTTGATTTTTGTGATCGCTCTAAAAGTCACTTTTGTTTCTTTAGCTACATCCCCATCTTCAGTGGCCCACCAAGGGGCCACCACATTCAGCTCCTGCTTTCGGAACCGTCGTGACTTCAATGGTGGTTTTTGTGCTGGCATTTACCCTACCCATCATTGTCGGAGTTTCCCATGCATCTGCTTCTTCATCCTGGACTGTCGAGCAAAGTACTAAGTTGGGAGCCTTCTGATCAAATTGGTTAGTGAGGGTTACTGATTCAGTGCTTTGTCGAGGTGACCCTCGGATAATGTGGGATATGTTCTAGGCGTTTATGCTTCCTGAGGATGAGGAGGAACTTCGGAGGAGGCTGATTGAGAGTGTTCTCACCATGATGTACCACATTGCCATTGAGGTAAAGGGGCAAGCTTCATTTACTCTGAATTTTCTTTCTTATCAAGGGGAGTGATTGCTTCTTTTCATGTGCAGGGGATGAACGCCACTGGGTGCTTATCAAGGTCATCTGCTCCTACCAGCGAAAGTCAAAGAGCACTAATCATTGCATGCGAGAGGCCGAGCGATGAAGGGCTTGAGTCAAGAAGAAGTAGGCCATGGTGGAGAGGGTGATAGAGGAGGTAGAGGCACAAGTTTGCCTTTAGGAAATAAGGGCAGAGGCCACCAAGGATGAGCTAATCTTGGTGGCGGCAAAACTTCAAGAAATCCAGCAGGGATTGATGAGGAAAGAGCCTGAGTTAAGAGAGAGGATGAGGAGGAGATCACTCGTCTGAAGGATACGGTGGTCGAGGCTAAGTGCAGGGCTTCTCAAGCTAATGAGGCATTCGCCTGGGTGGAAGGCAAGATCACCCAATTTGAGAAGAAAGCTACCCTCGCTGAGAAGAGTTGTCCGCATTGAGAAGAAAGCTGCCCGGCCAAGGAGGAGGCCACCTGTGCCAAGGAGAGTGTCACTTGTGCCTAGGAAGGGGTCTAGTGTGTTGATACAGTGGACAAGAATTCACAGGAGTTCCATAATGATTTGCTGGAGGCTACCAAGGATTTCTTTAAGAAAGGCTTCACCATCTGCCAAGTAAGAGCCAACAAGCTACTCTCTAAGGTTGTTCTTAGCTCGATCACTTTCTCGAAAGAGTGTTCCAATGAGGGGAGCTTCCTTCGGGGACATGATGGCGAGGATGATGAAGAAGAAGAAGAACAAAGAGGAGAGGAGTAGGGTTTTTTCTAATTTGGGTACTCATGAGTTGTGATTTTGTACTTTCTCTCTCTTTCTTGGTATTTTGTGTGATCTTTTCTTCATGAATGAATTATCTTTGCATCTTCTCTTTATTTGTGCAATTTTTTCCAAGTGTTTTGTTCAAAACTGCTTGGTCCATAGATTTTCGTTTCACTGCTTAAGTAAAGTAGGTTGGTATCTTGACAGACGTGCGGTTCAAGATAGCCCTACATGTCAGCCAAGGTGGGCTTGCTCAGGATAGGTCGGCAAGGGCACCGTGGCAAGCTTGAAAGTGGCCTACCCTCTAGTCCTTGCATGGTTGGGTCCTATGTTTAGAGTGATCATCCATTTTTTTCGTGAAGTCGTAGATGTCGTCATGCTGACTTACTTTCAGGATCCCAAGAATCTTTCCTCGAATAAATGTCTTTCATTGAGCTTTATATTATCTTTATGTGGATAATAACTCCCGCTGATGTTATCCTAAAAGTTAGTTTGTAGGAAATATTTTTTGAAATAAATTTGGACTGCCAAGGGCCTGAGAGTTTGGCACATGGCAGGTGATCAAATGGGATGCCTTGATATCAGCCATCAATATGGTCTATAAAGGGAGCAGGGATTCACCTAGTGGTAAAGGGTCCGCCTTCGCTATTCCTTGTGGCTTCCTTTCTCCTCTATTTGGGCCCAATGAGCCGCTTACTAGTAGAACGACTGTTGGATTACTTCGAGACTCTCTAGTTGTGGCTTCCTAGAGTATCATTAGAGTTTTGAAGCTCTCCAAGTGGTCTAACGGATCCATAGTCCTATTGCACGTCTATACTTACAACATCTAGAAATAAGGAGGAATAGGTTCCTCCGTTATCTTTGCCGAGAAGGGTGTTCGATGGTGAACTCCACTTTCCTCCCTTGCTCAGCCTAGTGCTGCCTCAAGGCCTTGAGATGGCAATCCATCTCCTTGAGCTTACGGTCAAGATCTGCCTCCCTCATGGAGGCTCTCTTGGACCTATGGAAGAGGAGTGGTTGGATATCGATTCTTCCCAAGATGGAGAATCGGAGGATCGGCTCCGAGAATCTTATTCCAGACTTTGCGAACAAGAGTGATGACTGTGATGGGGCTTCCCTGGGCTACAAGAATGCACATGGTGGCTTTGTTGAGCCTATCCCAAACTCCTAGGAGGGGAGTGATGGCTCGGCTATGTGGGAAAGATTGCTGGAGGGCTCGATGATCAGTTGCTTGGCCATGTAGAATGGCGATGCGCTTGAAACCTTGCCGTGAGGTTAAGGTCGCGCCTGAAATTCCGATCCATCATCGAGTTCGGCCTGAAACCGCAAAGATGAAGAAGCCCTATTGTCAGAGAGTGTCTAGCAGGGACCCTTTGATGCCTGTGTCAGAAAAAGGCTCAAGAAATAGTGGAGGTTTAGAGACCACTGCCTTTTTTTAGCTTTTTTTGAGCTTTTTTCAGCAGTGGGCAATCCGCTTTATAGTGTCTCGACTTCTTGCATTCATAGCATATTAGCGGCTGCTCTTTTTTTATATATTTACTCTACTTCTCCTTAGCAAAAGGCCTTCTTCTTATTCCTTGCCTTCTTCTCATAAACCTCCCAAATCTTCTTGTAATGAGAGCCATTGCTTTGTCATCCTCTGAATTGTTTGATTTTTCGCTCTCTTCTTCTTGTTGAGCAGTAGATTTGAAAGTGATGATCCTTTTTTTATATATTCATCTTCTTTCAGGTTCTATTTCATGGATAGCTTATGAGTCATTAGTGAACCTAACAGTTCTTCTAGAGGAAGGGCATTAAGATCCTTTGCTTCTTGAATGGCAGTGATTTTGGCCTCCCAAGCTCTTGGGAATGACCTGAGAATCTTTCTCACTAAATCACTATTAGTATAGAATTTACTAAGATTTTTAAGACCATTAAGAATATTTGTAAAGCGAGTAAACATATCAAAAATAGACTCACTAGAATCCATCTTAAATAGCTCATAATTATGTACAAGCAAATTGATTTTAGATTCTTTAACCTAGTTAGTATCTTCGTGAGTTACTTCCAGCTTATTCTAGATTTTTTTAGCAAAAAGATAAGTAGATATTTAATTAAATTCATTAGCATCTAATAAACAATAAAGAAGAACATTCATGGCTTTATCCTTTGGCTATGCCATTTTTTTATCAAGTTTATCCCATTCTCTTTTGAGTTTGGGAAGAGACGCACCATCAATCAATTTTGTCGATGTGTGAGGTCCATAGACTATGGTATTCCACATGTCATAGTCTAGTGCCTGAATAAAAATGCGCATGCGTGCTTTCTAAAAAGTGTAGTTGGTGCCATTAAATAGAGGTCTAGAGAGAGGTACCAATAGGGGCTAACCTAGATCTTTAACTCACTGACGGTTAGGTCAAAGAGAATTTTGAGTACCAAGCTCTGATACCACTTGTTACCCAGCTATGTAGCCCAAAAGGAGGGGTAAATTAAATTTTTCAAAAAAAATTAAGTAAATGCATCAGAATTATACGGTCGATAGAGGAATATAAACATTAGCAGCAAACTAATAAACAAATATGCTGAAGATAAAAATAAGTAAAGTAATTAATGCAAACACAAGAAAT
Source organism: Phoenix roebelenii (assembly GCA_025769935.1). NCBI lineage: Eukaryota > Viridiplantae > Streptophyta > Magnoliopsida > Arecales > Arecaceae > Phoenix > Phoenix roebelenii. The sequence continues at coordinate 9,097,629 of JAOXJJ010000002.1, read as the reverse complement.
TTAAAGTGGTTTGTTTCCAACCTTACATCTATGTCCATTCTCCAAGACTTTCTTCTTGAGAATTTTACTATAATCTATAACTCAAATTACAGCACAGTTGTTTTTCGGGTTCACAATCAAACCCAGTTGATTTTTTTAGGCAATCAATCAAAACCTTCAACCAATTATTTTTTGGGTTTACAACCAATCCAGTTGATTTTGTAGGTAATCAACAAAAATCTTTTCGGAGCTTATCCCAGGCTTAACACAATTCAATTCAAGATTTGGATAGACCTTTTTCAAATTTCAATCGCTGAAACTTGTTACAACAAAGATTAGAAAGAATTAAGTGGAGACACAATAAATACAACTCCAAGATAATAAATACAAAACAATAATGGAGCTAGATTGCGGTAGTTGGCTTTGATTGCTCTTGAAGATGCTTCACCAAATGCTCAAATATTGAAGATGTGATCTTTCAACTCGTAATAAAAGTTCTTGAATGATATTCTTCTTGAAGCTTTCTTTTTCTGCTTTCTTTTTCTTACTCTAGTGGACTTTTCTTTGTAGTGCTTGAGCTCTTTTTTTCTTTAGTGTTTCAATACATTTTTACTCTTTGGAGATGGTTTTAACACTTTTCTAGCCGTTAGATACTTAATAGAGCCGTTGTAAGATAAAAATAATCATTCTGAGTCATAAAAAACTAGTCGTTACCATTGTTAGGCGTAGAGGGGTCGGCTCACCATTTTCTAAATTGAATCGAGATTTTCAAGAGACGACTCATGATCTTCATGAATTATCTCAAACATGTTTCTATTTTCTCTACGCTCTATCTTTCGTCTGTGGCACTTATGGAGTTGACTCTCTCAATTCAGGGGTTGATTCATCAGATGATTAGGGTTAACTCGTTGCTTTTAGAGATCGACTCTTTAACGAACTAAGTTTCATTGCTTTTGTCTTTCCATTGTGGCTCTTCTAAGGTCGACTCTTCAACGGACTAAGTTTCACGACCTTTTGTCCTTCCATTGTTGTCATTCTGGGGTCGACTAATTTCTTTCTAAGGTCGACTCTAGTTTGACTGAAGTTGGTTCATGAATTTCATGGGTCGACTCTCCAATGTGATAATTTTCTTAGCTCTTCGTGTTTTTTCTATAGCCATTAAGGGGTCGACTCGCTTTTATATGGGGTTAACTCTTGCTAAGCTGGAGTTGACTCGTATTCTTCATGGGTCGACTCGTCAATGTGATAATTTTTTTGTCTTTCTATATATCCTCTAAGACTATTCTGGGGTCGACTCACAATCTACTGGAGTCAGCTCTTGAAGACTTATCAATCAACGACAGTGTGCTAGAGTCAACTTGTTGCAAGATTGGGGTCGACTCTTGGGGTAGCTTAGAATAAAATTCTCTATTTTATGTGTCGGCTTCCAAGAAGTTATTTTTTGGCCTTTTTGAAGTTCAGCTTCTTGATGTGGACCTTCAGATAGATGATTCTACTCTCAAAGTAGCTGAAGACTTTCTTCTTATTTTCTGAAATTAATCAATTAAACTCAAAGCAATAGATTAGTTAACTTTTAACTCAACTATTTTGTATCATCAAAATCAACCCTTTAAGATCAACAAAGTTTACTAATCAGTTGCCTTGAATGTACTTTAATATTTACAGAAAGCCAAGATGAAAGCCTTTTGTAACTCTCAAATGAAGTTTAATTATCCAAAGCTTTACACAAGGAAACTCAATTACAAATGTTCTTGAAGCAACCTTTAAATGCTTTCATGAACATACAGAAAATTCCGACTTGGGCTATCTCAAGAGTCGATCCTTAGATTATAATAAGTCGTCCTTGGCACGCTAATATAGATTGATATGCTTTCACGAGTCAGCGCTTGCAGATCATGACTTAACCCAGAACAGTCTTAAAAGACAAATAGAAAGCTGTAAAATTCATCATAGTGATGAGTCAACCCATGAAGAACACGAGCTGACTCCAGTCAGACAAATGTTAACCCCAGAAGCAAATCAGTCGACTCCAGAATGGCCATAGAGAAAAGACAAATGATTGTAAATTTTAGCATATTGGTGAGTTGACCCATAAAGAACATGAGCCGAGTCCAGTCAGACTATAGTCGACCCCAAAAGTGAATGAGTCGATCCCTAATGGCCACAGAGAATAGACAGAGAGCAGTAAAATTCAGTTTGTTGGAGAGTCGACCTATGAAGATAACGAGTTGACCTCTATCAATGGATGAGTCGACCCCTAAACTAAAAGAGTTGACTCCAAAATGGTCGCAGGAGAAAGACAAAGTGCAGTAAAAACAACAGCTAGTTCGAGTCGACCTCTGAATATCATGAGTCGACTCTTGGAGATCATAAGTCGACCCTTGAAAATGTTGAGTTGATTTCTCTGTGCCTGACAACAGTAATGACTAATTTTTTTATAAATCAAAATGACCGTTTTTATCTCACGATAGCACTTTTCACCTGTCTAACATCTAGGAGAGTCTTCCAACAACTCCTAAGAGGTATAAATCATGAGGACACTAAAAGGAAGACAAGAAATGAAAAATAGAATAAATTGAATAGCCAAAGAAAAGAAGAGAGACTCAAAAAAAAATATTTAAGTGCATTTATTGAGAGCTGAAAAATCACATCCTCTACAACCGAGAGAGTTGGTGAAGTACATTCAAGTTCAATCAAGGCGAACCAATAAATTCAAAACTCCATTTATTCTTTGTATTAGTCTTTAAGGAGCTATATTTTATTGTGTTACATATTATTCTCTATACTTGTGACAAGTTTTAGGAACTGAAATTTGAAAACATGTCCATACAAACTTTGAATTGGATTGTATTCCGCAAAGATAGGCTCGGTGGTGGTTTTGGTTGATTGCCAATGAATTCAAGTGGGTTAATTATGAGCGTAGCTAAAATAATCGAACTATATTTTAAAAAGATTATAGTAAAAATTCTCAAGAAGGGTGTCATAGAGAGTGAACGTAGATATAGAGTTGACACCAAACCACTATAAATTTTATTGTATTTGTAGTGCATGGACTGTCTGCATTGATCCCTTACATATTTACTTTTGTTAATTACTCGTTGCAATTCACATATACTCATTGAGTGTTATTCCGCTGTATTTCACTTAAAATTTTTGAGAGGCCCAATTCACCATTCTCTTGGGCTACATAACTGGGCAACAAAATCACTAAATCGAGGCCTTCTTTCACCAAATCGAAATTTTTTCCACCAAATCAAAGCCTCCATTCATAAAAATTTTTGTTTCTTATGATTTTGGATTTTATGAGGTGATTTTTCTTTTTTTTCAAGAATTAGTGTATGGTGATTGAGATATTTATTTTTGAATTATCAAACTTGGGATTAGGAATTAGAATATAGGGATTAGGATTTTATGAATTTGGGAATTTTCTTTTCAGGAATTAGGGTTTCAAATTATCAAATGTCTACCTGGAATGCTGGGAATGTAGGTTGTCAGTGAGTGAGTTTTTTGTTTGTCTACTCTCGACATGGCATTGTGGTCTATATGGGCATGTGTAATTTTTTATATATTGTAGTAGTCAGTCATATTTTGCCGGTGATTATATAATTATGCAGTGGTTTGATTAGTTTGGAATGATTATGCAGTGGTTCCATTTTTTGCTCTTGTTCTGTGTAGAGTGGTTATGTAGTCGTTTGTTCGCTATTTTTTTTTGTAAAATATACCTACATTCCTTTATTTGGAAGATGTGTATATCATGATTCATATTGATGAACAATTAAGGCATATAATTTTTTTTTTTTTTTACAATATAGTTCAATTGTTGTATCCAAAAATAAGGCAGCGTTAGGTTTTAGTTAATCTTAAAAGACACATAGAATGGCTCTATGATCTGTAATCTATATTTACATAGAGGTTCATATTCCTAATTATTAAGCATCTTAACTATGTTCCACAAGTCTCTGCCATGCATGCTTGCGCTGCCTCATAAACATATATAATAATGTACCCAAAAAAAGACTTATACAATATTATCATATTTTTTGTGTTTTGAAAATTCCACAGCGCCTTGAAAGGAGCTACGTCTAGTTGTCATTCAACCCAAGTCGCAATTCAATTTCTTACGAAAGCATGTAATTTTAAGTCAAAAATTAGGATAAGTTGAACGAAGACCAACACGAATACAATAGACTTCTTTGGATAATGTAAGCAACAAGACAAAATGATAAAATAAACACAGGACACCATAAGTTTGACTTATGATTCACAATTCTCTGGCCTTTCCATGACCCAAAATAGTCAACAAATTAAACATAATAAGTGCGTGAATGGCAAGGTTGTAAATACACCAAAAACTATATTCAACACTAGATGGGGATTTGGCTAAGTTTTTTTCACTAGTGATAGATTGAGAGCTCATAAAAGTTTGTGTTTAATTACTAACTCGTTTGATTCGTTGGAAGAGGAGGAGGGAAAATGGAATCAATCGAAAAATAGAGAAATAACTTATATTTGGTTGGAGTTTTTAAAAGAGAGATAGAAAAGTAGCTTTCCAATTGGAATAAGATTTTTATATTTAGTGGAAAAAATAATCCATATAGGATATGGGAAAGTTCAATTCCCACCAACTGGGAATTACGATTTCTTTTTTCAAAAATATACTGAAGCTTTTAAATAGAACATGAAAAGGTTTTTTCATTTATTAAGAGAATAAAAGATATATTACACAACTTTCTCCGAAAAGTATATGTTAAATCAAATATAAGTCACTTTAAAATATGCCACTTCATTATAGTGAAACAAACATGCAAAAACTACTTCTCAGATGTCATATATTCAGGCATTAGCTTTTCAGAAAAATATTCCAGTAGAAAAAAAATCATCTCATGAACCAAATAAGTCGCAACATCCCCCAAAATCAATTAATATTTCATCCTGTAAACGACCAATGGCCAACCGATTTGGACCTCCCTTAACATTAAGGACCATGACCACCCCATAGACCCCTTCCGTGGTCGTCTTTTCCTTTGATATCATTTGGAATGACCATTGATATCAATCTGCTCTAAATATTTGCCGTGCAAGTTAGGTTGTAGCCAGAAACATAGATTTATGTACTTGGATACATTGCATGTTGTTTTCAGTATTAACATAAATGTGTCCTCCATTTAAACCATACTATTAGGCGATACATGTCAAGAAGACTTCAGTAGGTGTTCTAATTTCAATACTATGGACATATGTATGACATTCAAGTAACCACATAAATGTTTAAAATCCACTAGGAAATATTTTTATAAGCTATATATATGTAAATCTATCTCTAAATCAAAAGAACCATTAACTTATGTTGTTTCAAGAAATAATTTTTATATTTTATTTTTAAAATTATTTCAGTTAATAAATGTTAGTATGGTTGGTTGGCATCTCATGGTTAAGAGATTGTTTTTAGGACTTTCAGGGTTCAAATTCTAGGTGTTGCCAAAAGAATTTAAGAACTTGGTTTTATGATGGTTATTTAATCTTGAATGATGTATTTGGCATTATGGAAGAGAGTAGTGTATGATTCTACGGTAAGTCTTAGTATATAATATGGGTTAGTCTCCATTTTGTTAATTACATTGAGAGAATTCTAGCAGCAACTATACGAGACAAAAGTCAATTACAAATAATTAAAGTTTCACATCAAAATCTTTTTTTCCTTTCTTTGTTACCAATAATTCCATTTAAACAAAATTATATGTAAATGGCATTTGTAAATTGCGAACACAAATAATTAGTTGCTAGTTTAGAGCTCTTTTGTCCTTTTTTTTCATGAGTGTTAATTGGCCAGTTTGGATCTAGGCCAGAAGCAAGCCCAAGGTTTGAACTTTAAGCCCAAGCCTGGCCCATCTTGGATCTGGCCCGAACGTATCGGACTTGAGTTCTTGCAGGCTTGATCAGGCTTAGAATTGTATTCCATTCAATATTTTGCCATCATCTGCCTTGGCTTGGCCCAAAAATTATCCGGACTTCAATTCTAAGCCGGAACCTAGTTTGCAGTCCCCAAACTTAGTCCGAGCCAAGATTTTTCGAGGAGTCCAGCCATTCAAGCCGAACGGCCCATTAACAACCCTAATATTTTTGTATCCCTGCTTGTTTCTCCTTGTCAACTATATAGAACTCATTTGGTAATGAGAATATGATGTTTGAATATATGATGTTTGAAAAACTAATTTTTGTATGTTTGATTGATCATAAAAAAATGACACATTTCAGAATAGTTTATATTTGGTTAAGCATATACTTTGCTAGAAAAATATTATAAAATATTTTATACCTTTAATAAAGAAAAAAAATCTTATCCCATGCTATCTAAGAACTTAAAAGTAAATTTGAAAAAAAAAATATCCTAATTCTTAGCTAGTTAGAGTTAGACTTTTCTAATCTCATATAGATTTTTTATCTATAAAATATAAAAATTTTATTTTAATGGAAAATTATCTTTTTAATGGAAAACTCCAACTAAACTAAAGGCATCTCTACATTTTTTTTTTGTTGACCTTTCTTTCTTCCCTCTTTTTCCACGGATCAAACGAGTTCTAAGTGCATCCAAACAAAAAAAATATTAATTTCTATTGATAAAATGATTTTTATTAGGGGTAATTATTTTTATAGATTTATTATTTCTGGTTGTCCATAGAAAAATTGTGAGGTGCAAAGTTATTTATTAATAATTAAATTAATTTAGAGTATATACATCCATGACATCGAAAAATAAAATATCTAACAATTCATAATATTTTAAAATAAAAAGGTTAATAATAATAGTCCTCATTAATTCAAAGAAATATTTTCCACATGTCATTATAGGATGGCTTGACACAGAAATTTATAGACAAAAGAATACTGAAGACAAAGAGGCTTATTATTAATTATTTTTGTTTAATTTTTTTACTACTCAGATATATCGGTCTAAAGTAGTAGTAATGGCATAATGAAAGAAAAAGTTATTATATATGTGTGCATGTGTATATATGTGTATAAAAATGAATTTAGAAACTCATTTTACCATACTTTGTCCATGAGGGGTCCATTTACTAATGCAAATAGGCTGTTTGCATCTTAATGTAGACTATTTAATCAATATTGTTTTGTAGTGAGAGTTTGTCAATTTATCTATTGTTGTATCTTAACGTAACTATTTAATCATTAATATTGTTTTGCAGTGAGAGCTTGTAAATTTATCTATTGATGTGCCGAAATGGAGACTATTTAATCTTGAATGCTGTATTTGGCATTGTGGAAGAGAGTAGTGTATGATTCAAATGTAAGTCTGAATATAATGTGGATTGGTCTCCATTTTGTTAATTGCATTAAGAGAATTCTAGGAGCAACAATGCAAGACAAAAGTCAATTACAAATAACTAATGTGCCACATCGAAATTAGGACCAGCTCTTTTAAATCTTGCTTTGTCATCCAGGATGGTTATCGGGAAAAATCTTTTTTGCCTCTGATAATTCCATTTAAACAAAAGTACATGTAAAGGGCATTTGTAAATTGCGAACACAAATAACTAGTATATAGTCTAGAGCTCTTTTGTCATTTTTTTTCATGAGTGTCAATGGGCCAGTTTGGATCTAGGCCCGAAGAAAGCCCAAGGTTGAACTTTAGGCTCAAGCCTAGCCCAGCCTGAAGGTACCGGACTTGAGTCCGACTTGACTCAGGATATGCTTGTAGGCTTGATCAGGCTTAGGCTTGTATTGTATTCAATTTTAGCCCATCTTTTGCCTTAGCTTGGCCCAAAAATTATCCGGACTTCAATTCTAGGCCTAAGCCTAGCTTGCGGTCCAAGAACTTAGTCTAAGCCCAGATTTTTTCGAGTCCAGTGTCCAGCCCTTTGAGCCGGAATGGCCCATTAATTACCCTATTATTGTTGTATCCCTGCTTTTTTTTTTCCTCCTTGCCAACCATGTAGAACTCATTTGGTTCTGAAAAACTGGTGCTTGAATATATGATATTTACAAAATTAATTTTTGTATATTTGGTTGATCCTAAAAAATTAATTTATAAAAATTATGTAAGATACATTTCAGAATTACTTATATTTGATTTAGCATCTATTTTCTACAAAAATTATGTAAGATACATGTTATGCTCTTAATAAAGAAAAGGATCTTATCCCATTCCATCTAAAAGATTAAAGGTAGTTTTGGAAGAAAAAAAAAATCCTAATTTCTAGCTAGTTGGAATTAGACTTTTTCATATCGCATATAGATTTGTCTTTTCCATAAAATATAGAAATTTTATTTCCATGGGAAAATCATTTTTTTGCTTCTTTTTTTGAAGACTGAACTTGAGGCATCTCTCTAGTTTCCGTTGACCCCACTTTCCTTCCTCTTTTTTCCGTTAATCAAATGAGTTTTAAATGTATCCCAACAAAAAAAGTTTTATTAATTTCTATTAATAAAATAATTTTTATGAAGGGTAATTTTTCTTATAAATTAAATTTATTAAATTTAACTTAGAGTAAATACATCCATGACATTAGAAAATAAAATATCTAACAATTCATAATATTTTAAAATAAGGATGGTTAATAATAAAAGTCATTATTAATTCAAAGAAATATGTTCCATATGTCATTATAGGATGGCTTGACATAGAAATTTATAGATAGAAGGAAATATTGAAGACCAAGAGGCTTATTACTAATTATTTTAGTTATTAATTTTTATATTACTTAGATATATTGGTCTAAAGTAGTAGTAATAGTGTAATGAAAGAACAAGTTATTATATATGTGCGCATGTGTATATATGCGTATAAAAGTAATAGTATGACAACCTATGAATTTAGAAACCCATTTTACCAACACTTTGTCCATGAAGTGTCCATTTGCTAATGCAAATAGGCTGTTGTATCTTAATGTAGACTATTTAATCAATATTGTTCTGCAGTGAGAGCTTGTCAATTTATCTATTGCTGTATCTTAATGTGGACTATTTAATTATTAATATTGTTTTGCAATGAGAGCTTGTAGATTTATCTATTGCTGTGCCTTAATGTAGACTATTGCTTTATGTGAACGAGACACCAGAATGTCCCAGATCAATGAATCCAATGTTAGCAATAAAAACATGGAATTGTTTTATGTCTCTGCTCAAATGAAAAACCTTACCCCCTCTCTTTTTCGATGCACTGCTAATAGCATTAAAATCCCAACTAGTAGGATAGGAGTATTCAGGAAGACAAACTTGGAAATCAAATCCCACCAATCCCTCCCTTGAATGCCTCAAGTGCTGGCTTATATAACCCAAGAATCCTGGGTTGAGAATTAGGTAAGGATGGTATGCTGAAGGCTACCTGTTTATTGATAATTATGAAGTTGACCAATTGTAGGCACTTCTTCCACACAACAATGATTCTATCGAAAGTTCTTCCGCTGGGATGGCAAAGAAATTCCAAATATTTCCAGTGACCTGATGATTTTAATTGAGAGAATCCATAGATAACCTTGTCTCCAAGATGCAGAAAACATCCGGATCATGTTCCCTGATATATTTTTTTAAAATTATTGATAAAGGACAGCTTAGTCGCCCCATACAATTCCAAGACAGAACTAACATGAAGTGGATTAAGAGAGTGTCACGGCCAATATTACCTGTTAGCATAGTTTTACGGATTATGTAACAATCTGCATCAATCCATAATATTTTTCTTTATTAACGCACGTTATCTTGCTAGAGAAATTTTAAGAATCCCATAACAACTTGAATCAACGAGAATTATTTTCTTTTATTAGCATGATTCTATCTCAGCCTATATTATTTTTCTTGTATGGAATCTGTACACATGTATATATAACTCCTGGGATGTACTAAATGTACTAGAACAGAAAAATAAAATCACTTTTCTTTCTCTATTTTTCTCTTGTTTTTTTCTCCTTTTGCAATTTTTTTCTACATCACCTATTAGAGAATCGAAGATATTTTCATTGTCCCTATAGCATCACCACTAACACGACTTCTGGGTTCGATGGAGTACATCACCTTCCTTCCATCTTGTCTCCCATTTTACCTCTTTTTTTTTTTTTTTTTTTTTTTGCTAAGATGGGTGGATCATACCTAACGAGTATGAATGCATCCAATAAAATCAAAAAACGAAATACCTCAGAGTGCCGGGGGCAACTTCCCATCTCTAGCCTACAGTGTACTACCGGAGTGACAAGAACAACTGAAGTGAACGAAGACGAACCGAGCGTTCCTCTATAGAGTTTTGGCAAAGTGGTCCACCTTCGTCCTTATAACAGATGAGGACTCTCCCATTGTAGACAAAGATGCAATGTCAGTGCCCTCGGATGAGTCTTCAGGCACTATGGGTACACTCGAAGATTAAGCTCCACGCTGGGTCAGTTGCGCCCGAGTGGATTTTGAGCTTGGGTCCTTCCCAACGAATTGATTAGGTACAATTGATGGAATGTGGCCTGGGTTTAGCCATTTGACAAGTGAACTGTGGCCGGGTTTGTAGTTCGAATCAACTGGGACGGCTACTCCTTCCTCCTCCTCTCTTCCACAAGAACACTAGCAACTGTCATCCATGGCCCAAACAGGCGCTTCCCCTCCCATCGATCATCTGAATGTCCCACTCTACCACAAAGTAAGCATAAGGTTGTAAAGATTCTCGTACTGTAATTGTTGCCAGGACCTTCTACCTTCACAAACTCCATATTCGGCATCTGAGAAAACCACTGCCTCTGAGAACTTAACCCATGGCCATATAAAAAATATTCTAGTATCTTTTGTTTGGGATCCCAACAAATTATCATGTAGTTGCTTGCTAGCAAATTACAAATATTGGGTTAAGTTCAGAAAATCGTGTAGTAAGTAGGTTCTCTAAGAGGAGCTTGATAACTTGAATATTCTCCTATATTTCCTAAGTTCTCTAAGAGGATCTTATACCTTGAATATTCTCCTCTATTGCCTACCTAAAGTATTGAAATGGACTCAAAAGTTTTGGCACAGACTTCGAAACTGCCATGCAAATGGGTAGCGGAGATTGTGCTTGTGGTTGTGATAGTACTATTGCCTGTTCCTTTCTTCCCTTGATTTAGATACGAATGTTGAACTCTAGCTTTAGAAGACTGCGATTCCTGTTGTTGACTTTCCACAACCTAGTCACAGGGCAAATAAGCAAATTGATGTATGAAGATGCATGGTACTAAGTAAAACTGGCTCTGAAATATATGTTTTCATTTGTTTGTTGTTCCATCTTTCAGAACTCAAAGACAGCAACACAAACAAGCACCTTACTTTTAATGTTCTGTAGAACCAGTATGAGAAGTGTACAGATGAATGTATTTCATGGATTTTTATGCTCTTTTATCTGAGAAGGTGCAGAGCACCAAAAAAAAGTGGTAAAGGCTGCAAGTTGAACATATGAAAGTGATCCGAACTGGAGAAGGAAGATTCTCTTTAACCCATTCAACTCGAATCACTCAAAGAAAAAATAGAAAAAAATGGAGAAATCTCGAAAGTAAGACTTTAAGTTTCCTTTTCTTTCATCGATCCTTCAAACAACGAGCTATATAGCCTCTATTTATAACGTGAGGTCTGCCCTAATATAATTTGGATCGGATTTCTTTTTTTAATCCTAGTATGACTCTTTTTTCTTAAATAAACATCTCTCGTAAAAAAAGTTAAAAATCTCGAGGAGGTAAATCTCGACTTTTACATCAACTCTACCTTTTGTCGCTCCACTTGGTTCTTCTCGGATAGAGATTTATGTCTAGTCAAAGTGTTACCCGAAAAGAAAACTTTTGGTTGAACCACTTCATTTCGGAACCTAAACGAAGGAATTTCGACTCGATTCAACCTCCTAAAAAGTAGGCCTAAAATTGTAAATCTCGAAAAGACATCCAATTTCGAAAATAAATATCACCTCAATTAAACATCGTATGACCAAGTTATGGCCTCTAAAAATTTAGCATTCTACTTGAATTCCGATGTGGCGGATCTCATTTCGTAACACTATCCATCCCTACTTATAGTAGCCAAAGCGTTCCACATCGAGTCTAGTGATCCTTCTGAATATCCGTAGTGGCCAAATTATTCCATATCGAGTTTGGTGATCTCTTTGAATACTCGTAGTGAACAAAGTCATCCGAACTTAAAGAAGGAAGATTTCCTTCAACCCATTCAACTTGAATCACTCAAAGAAAAAATAGAAGAAAATGGAGTAATCTTGAAAGTAAGACTTTTAAGTCTCCTTTTCTTTCATCGATCCTTCAAACAATGAGCTATATAGCCTCTATTTATGACGTGAGGTCTGTCCTAACATAATTTGGATCGGATTCCTTTTCCTAACCCTAGTATGACTCTTTTTCCTAAAATAGAACATGTCTAGTAAAAAAAGCTAAAAATCTCGAGGAGGTAAATCTCGATTTTTTACATCAACTCTACTTTTTGTCGCTATGCTTGATTCTTCTTAAATAGAGAGTTATGTCTAATCAAAGTATTATCCAAAAAGAAAACTTTCGATCTGACCACTTCATTTCGGGACCTAAACGATGCAATTTTGGCTCGATTCAACCTCCTAGGAAGTTGGCGTAAAATTGTAGATCTCGAAAAGATATCCAATTTCGAAAACAAATATCATCTCAATTAAATATCGTATGACCAAGTTATGGCCTCTAGAAATTTAGCATTCTACTTGGCCTTTCGATGTGGCGGATCTCGCTTCGTAACACTATTCAGCCCTACTTATAATGGCCAAAGTGTTCCACATCGAGTCTAGCGATCCTTCTGAATATCCATAGTGGTCAAATTGTTCCATATCGAGTTTGGTGATCATTTTGGATACTTGTAATGGCCAAAGTGATCCATATTGAGTTCGGTGATCCTCCTCAGTACTTATAGTAGTTAAAGTGGTCCACATCGAGTCCGGTACTCCTCCTGGATCAGAGCTCTCCTTGTTTAGGAGATTTAGCTCCTGCTAAATCAGTATTGAAGATGGAAAAAATGCTTGCTTTCCTATCTTGTGGTTGAAGCACTTAGTTTTGCTCGAAAATAGAGTTGTTGGTGCTTGCGTTGAAGGTGTCGCCAATTGAGACACGATCTCAATGAGTTGGGCTATCTTCTCTTCTAATTATGGGAGACGTTTCATCATCTCATCATCCATCGAGACAGAAGTAGTAGCTATACTCACCTTTGTCCATCAATAGACTTCAAGCACGAATAGCCCTTCTCTTGACTGCTTGTATTGCTTGCGCATCTGGACCATGCATGATGAGAGCACAAAAGTGCGATCTACACATCACTTAAATTGGTACTATTGCTAACAAATAATAATAAAAGTGCTACATTAATATTATATTTTTGTTGGATGCAGTTGATCGTAAATCAGAGTTAAGATGCGTATTTGGTACAGATTGGGATGATGCATAACCCCGAACCTGATCATGCTGGAGCATAATTAATCTGATCAAGTACACTTGCACTGGAGCAACACTTGGCAGTCATCCGGAGGCACCGCATAATGGATTCACCAAGGGTCTGGTTTCATCATCCAAGAGGATCCAAAAGCCCGTGGGGTTCACAGCAGCGGATCAGTGATCGCGATCCATCTGCGCCTCCTAGCATCCCACGCATCCGAACCAACTTCCGCGTCCGCGTCTCAAGCATCTGCAATCTCCAACCCACGATCAACGCTCTCTGCTTTCGGGACCCGTATCAGCGCCCCAGCCATCCGTGATCCCAGCGTCCGCCCGAGCTCGAGAAGCGTACCAGCATCCCGCATCCAATTTTCAGCATCCGCCTCCTCCATCGCGTCCATTCTCAGCACCGGATCCAGCCGCGATTATTTTCCGGCGAGCATTAGGGCTCTCACGAACTATATGAGGATCTCTCTCGGCTGGGAAGGGGGCTCATCTCTCATTTTGAAGAAGAAGACAGCCGTTCGGTTGAAGGTGGGAGGGGAAAAAGAAAACAGAGCATGTTCTGTTTTCCAAAAAGAAGAGTAAAAAAAAGAAAGGAGGAACAGGGGAGAGTTTTAATGTTGATGGCTGGCTAATCCCTTTGGTCAAGGGTGATGGGAGAACTCTTGACTTGTTACTCTCTTAAAGTAAACTCTGAACCTTGGTTTTAATTGATTTACATCTTTTCATATATTCTGATTATCTCCTATTTATTTATTAGATAGATCCATCATGTTTTATATTTATTGATGCATGGATTGCTCCGATATTTGATTTAT